>JAODAL010004488.1:0-156086 GCA_025379985.1 Phyllomedusa bahiana | reverse complement strand
TTTAAAATTGAGCTTGGGGCCCTTTCCCCGGTTCTAAATGGGGAGCTACAAATCTCTGACAAAGAGAACTTCAGGGAATTCTGGATTGATGGCTACACAAATAAACACAAGATAAATTATGGAAGACAGAGCCGGGCCATAATATCAAGACAAAAATGTACCATTTACACTCGCCAGAGACAATTAGACATTAAATGCGGTGGTTTGGCTGTTTTGAGGTTTAAAGGGGGGCTGTTTTTCACCAACAAGACGTACCATTTAAACTAGGCAAGACCAATTAGACATATAATGCGGTGGGTTTGGCTGGATTTGCTGTTCACCAGAACAAGCCCTACCTGTAAGAAATGAAGGAAGCGTAGTCAGATGATATTACGGACTCCAAAAGTCTTGGCGTTATTAAGTTCTGGGATAATTTCTGGAGGATTGCCACTTCTAAATTGCCACTTAGAAATTTGGCACGTGAAATTTGGCCATCAGACCTCGGTCCACAGACCACAAC
Organism: Phyllomedusa bahiana; assembly: GCA_025379985.1. Lineage (NCBI taxonomy): Eukaryota > Metazoa > Chordata > Amphibia > Anura > Hylidae > Phyllomedusa > Phyllomedusa bahiana. Next base: position 155,587 of record JAODAL010004488.1, on the reverse strand, counting down.
TCTGCAACTTATACTCAACTATGATGAGTTCAAATTGAGCGTTAGGGCCTTCATGTGTCGTAAATGGGTGGAGCTACAAATAGCTCTGCACAAAGCAGACACTTCAAGGGGAATATCTGGGATTGATGGCTACACAAATAAACACAAGATAAATTATGGAAGACAGAGCTGGGCCAAAATATCAAGACAAAAATGTACCATTTAAACTAGGCAGAGACAATTAGACATATAATGCGGTGGTTCGGCTTTGATTTGCTGTTCACCAGACAAGACGTGCCATTTAAACTAGGCAGAGACAATTAGACATATAATGCGGTGGTTTGGCTGGGATTTGTGTTCACTCAGACAATGACGTACCATTAAACTAGAAGCAAATGAGACTAACGTGTTTGGTGGATTGTGTTACCAGACAAGACGTACCATTTAAACTAGGCAGAGACATAGACAAAATCGTGGTTTGGCTGGGATTTGCTGTTCACCAGACAAGACATACCTGTGAAGAAATGAAGAGAAGCGTAGTCAGATAATATTACGGACTCCAAAGTCTGCGTTATTAAGTTCTGGGATAATTCTGAGGATTGCCACTTCTAAATTGCCACTTAGAAATTTGGCACGTGAAATTTGGCCATCAGACCTCGGTCCACAGACCACAGCTCTGCAACTTATACTCAACTATGATGAGTTCAAATTGAGCATTAGGGCCTTCAGGTGTCATAAATGGGTGGAGCTACAAATAGCTCTGCACAAAGCAGACACTTCAAGGGGAATATCTGGGATTGATGGCTACACAAATAAACACAAGATAAATTATGGAAGACAGAGCTGGGCCAAAATATCAAGACAAAAATGTACCATTTAAACTAGGCAGAGACAATTAGACATTAAATGCGGTGGTTCGGCTTTGATTTGCTGAGTTCACCCCAGACCAAGACGTACCATTTAAACTAGGCAGAGACAATTAGACATATAATGCGGTGGTTTGGCTGGGATTTGCTGTTCACCAGACAAGACGTACCATTTAAACTAGGCAGAGACAATTAGACATATAATGCGGTGGTTTGGCTGGGATTTGCTGTTCACCAGACAAGACGTACCTGTGAAGAAATGAAGAGAAGCGTAGTCAGATGATATTACGGACTCCAAAGTCTGCGTTATTAAGTTCTGGGATAATTCTGAGGATTGCCACTTCTAAATTGCCACTTAGAAATTTGGCACGTGAAATTTGGCCCTCAGACCTCGGTCCACAGACCACAGCTCTGCAACTTATACTCAACTATGATGAGTTCAAATTGAGCATTAGGGCCTTCAGGTGTCATAAATGGGTGGAGCTACAAATAGCTCTGCACAAAGCAGACACTTCAAGGGGAATATCTGGTATTGATGGCTACACAAATAAACACAAGATAAATTATGGAAGACAGAGCTGGGCCAAAATATCAAGACAAAAATGTACCATTTAAACTAGGGCATAGACAATTAGACATAAAAATGCGGTGGTTGGCTTTGATTGCTGTTCACAGACAAGACGTGCCATTTAAACTAGGCAGAGACAATTAGACATATATGCACGGTGGTTTGGCAGGATTTGCCTGTCACCAGACAAGGACGTTACCATTTAAACTTGGCAAGAGACAATTAGACATATTATGCGGGGTGGTTTGGCTGGACTTGCTGTTCTCACCAGACAAGACGTAGATGTGAGAATATGAAGAAGAAGCGTAGTCAGATGATATCTACGGACTCCAAAGTTCTGCGTTTTTATATGTTCATGGGGATAATTCTGAGGATTGCACTTCTAAAATTGCAACTTAGAAATTGGCACGTGAAATTTGGCCGTCAGACCGCGTGTCACAGACCACAGTCTGCAACTTATACTCAACTGAGATGAGTTTCAAATTGAGATTAGGGCTTCCAAGGGTGTAATTGGGTGGAGCTAAAATAGCTCTGAAACAAAGCAGATACTTCAAGGGGAATATTGGGATTGATCGGCTACCAAAATAAACACAAGATAAATTATGGAAGAAGAGTGGGCCAAAATAATCAGACCAAAATGTACAATTTCAACTGGCAGAGCAACATTTGACATATAATGCGTTGGTGTCGGCTTTGATTTGCTCTTCACCAGACAAGACTGCATTTAAAATCTAGGCGAGGACAATTAGACATTTTTGCGGTGGTTTGGGCTGGGATTTGCTGTTCCTAGGAAAGGAGTACCATTTAAACTAGGAAGCGACAATTAGACATATAATGCGGTGCTTTGGCGCGATCTTGCTGTTCACAGACAAGAGTACCATTTATTAGGCAGAGACCATTAGACATTTAATGCGGTTGGTTTGGGCTGGGATTTGTGTTCACCAGACAAGAAGTACCTTTTGTGAAAAGAAATGAAGAGAAGCGTAGTCAGATGATATTAAGGACCCAAAGTTCTGCGGTATAAATTTCAGAGGATAACTCTGAGGGATTTGCCAACTTCTAAATTGCAACTTAGAAAATTTGGCAGTGAATTTGGCCTTCAGACCTCGGTCCACAGACCACAGTCTGCAACTTTGATACTCAACTATGATGAGATCAAATTGAGCATTAGGGACCTTCAGGTTGTCATTAAATGGGTGGAGACTACAAATAGCTCTGAACTAAGAGCCACTTAAGGGGAATATTTCCTGGTAATGATGGCTACACAAATAAACACGCAGTCAAATTATGGAAGACAGAGCTGGGTAAAATATCAGAACAAAACAGTACCATTTCAATAGGCATGAGAAAATTAGAAATATAATGCGGGTGGTTTGGCTGGGGATTTCGCTGTTCACCAGACAAGACAGTAACATTTAAACTAGGACAGAGAAAATTAGGCATTAATCGCAGGTGGTTTGGCTGGGATTTATGTTCACCAGACAAGACCTACATTTAAAATAGGCAGAGGAAATTAGACATTTAATGCGGTGGTTTGGGCTATGGATTTGCTGTTCACAGACAAGGACGTACCCATTTAACTAGGCAGAGACCATTAGTCATATAATGCGGTGGTTTGGCTGGGATTTGCTGTTGAACCAGACAAGACGTACTGTGAGAAATGAAGAGAAGCGTAGACTGATTGATATTACGGACGCAAAGTCTGCGTTATTATGTTTTGGGTTAACTCTGAGGATTGCCACTTCTAAATTGCAACTTAGAAATTTGGCACGTGAAATTTGGCCATCAGGACCTACGGTTCACAGACACAGTCTGCAACTTTATACTCAATTGATGAGTTCAAATTGAGCATTAGGGCTTTAAGGTGTCGTAAATGGGTGGAGCTACACATAGCTCTGAAGCCAAAGCAGATACTTCAAGGGGATTATCTGGGATTGATGGATACACAAGATAAACAAGATAACATTTTGGAAAGACAGTGCTTGGGCCAAAATTCATGACAAATTTTGTACCCATTTTCAACGTAGCAGAGAAAATTGACATTTATAATGCTACGGTGGTTTGGCTGGGATTTGCTGTTCACGTCAAGACGTACCATTTAAACTAGCAGAGGGACAAATAGGACATATAATGCGGTGTTTGGATGGGATTTGTGTTCACCAGGACAAGACAAACCTTTTAAACTATTCAGGGACCATTAGACATATTATGCGGTGGTTTTGGCTGGGTATTTGCTGTTTCACCAGACAAGACGTACTGTGAAGAAATGAAGAAAGCGTAGTAGATGATAATAGGGACTCCAAAAGTCTGCGTTATTAAGTTCTTGGGAAACTATGAGGATTGCCACTTCTAATTGCCCACTTAGAAATTTGGCACAGTGAAATTTGGCCTCAGATTTCGGTCCACAGACACAGCACTCAGGGCCAACCTTAACTCAACTAGGATGAGTTCAAATTGTGTTTAGGGCTTCAGGTGTCATAAAGGGGTACTGCTACAAATAGCTCTGCACATGGAGAACTTCAAGGGGAATATCTGGGATTAATGGCTACCCCAAATAAACAATATAAATTATGGAAGACAGTGCTGGGCGAAACAGGATCATGACAAAAAAATGTACTTTTCAAATAGGGCAAGCAGAAATTAGACATATAATGCGGTTGTTTGGAGTGGGATCGTGCGGATTTGCTGTTCACCAGACAAGACGTACCCATTTAAACTAGGCAGAGAAAATATTGACATAAATGCGGTGGTATTTTTTGGCTGGGATTTGATGTTTCACCAGGACAAGACCTACCATTTAAACCTAGGCAGCGGCAAATTAGAACATATAATGCGCGTGGTTTGCTTGGTTTTGATGTTCAACAGACAAGACGTATTATTTAAACTAGGCGAGACATTTACGGACATATATTGCGGTGGTTTGTCTGGGATTTGCTGTGAACCAGACGAAGGACATACTGTGAAGGAATGAAGAAGAGGTAGTAGATAATATTTCGGACTCAAAGTTCTGCGTTACTTAAGTTCTGGGTATAACTTGAGGATTGCCCTTCTTAATTTGCCACTTAGAAATTTGGCACGTGAAATTGGGCCCTCAGCACCTGCGGTCCACAGAACCTACAGTCTGCAACTTATACTCAATTATGATGGAGTTCAAAATTGAGCATTCAGGGCCTTCAGGTGTCATAAATGGGGTGATGCTACTCAAATAGCTTGCACAAAGCAGCACACTTCAAACGGAATATTGGTATTGAAGGCTAACACAAATAAACACAAGATAAAATTATGGAAGACAGTGCTGGGCCAAAATATCAGACTAATGTACCATTTAAATTAGGCAGAGACAATTAGACATTTAATTGCGGTGGTTCGGCTTTGATTTGCTGTTTCACCAGACAAGACGTGCATTTAACTAGGGCAGAGCCTATTAGACATATAATGCGGTGGTTTGGGTGGGATTTGCATGTATCACACAAGACAGACGTACCATTTAAACTATTCACAGACATTAGACATATTATGCGGTGGTTTGGCTGGGAATTTTGCTGTTCACCAGACAGGGGGGGGGGGGTGGGAGGGGGGGGGGGGGGGGGGGGTGGGGGGTGGGGAAAACGTACCTGTGGAAGGAAATGAAGAGCAGGTAGTCAGATGATATTACGGACTCCAATGTTCTGGTTATTAAGTTCTGGGATTACACTCTGAGGATTTGCAACACTCTAAATTGCCACTTTAGAAATTTGGCACGTGAAATTTGTGCCCTCCAGATTTCGGTCCAAAGACCAACAGTCTCAGCAACTTATTACTAAAACTATGATTGAGTTCAAATTGAGCAATTAGGGCACTTCAGGTGTCATAACATGGGTACAGCTACAAATTGCTCTATGCACATGGCAGACACTTCAAGGGGATATCTGGGGTTGATGGCTTACACAAATAAACACAAGGATAAATTATGAAGACAGAGCTGGGCCAAAATATCAAGACAAAAATGTACCATTTAAAACTTGGCAGAGACAATTAGATCATATAATGCGGTTGGTTCGGCTTGATTTGCTGTTCACCAGACAAGAGTACTTTTAAAACTAGGAGCACGAGGACACCATTGACATATAATGCGGTGGGGATGGTTTGGTGGGATTTGCTGTTACCAGACATGACGTAAATTTAAACAAGGGCAGAGATACAATTAGAATATAAATGAAGGTGGTTTGGTCTGGGGACTTGCTGTTCACCAGACATGGACGTACCGGTGAAAGAAAATGAAGAGAAGCGTAGTCAGATGATATTACGGACTCCAACGTGTGCGTAATTAATTTCTGGGATAATTCTGAGGATTGCCACTTCTAAATTGCCACTTAGAAATTTGGCACGTGATATTTGGCCATCAGACCTCGGTCCACAGACCACAGCCCTGCAATTATAATCAAACTATATGAGTTCAAATTGAGCATTAGGCCCTCAGGTGTGCGTTAATGGGTAGGAGCTACAAATAGCTCTTTTCACAAAGCCAGACACTTCAAGGGGAACTATTGGGATTAATGGTACCCAAATAAACACAAAATAAATTATGAAGACGAGTGGGACGGAAAATAACAAGACAAATTGATAACCATTTCAACTAGGCAAGAGGACATTAGATCATATAAATGCGGTGGTCTTGGCTGTGATTTGCTGTTCACCAGACAAGACGTAACCATTCTAAACTAGGCAGAGCAAATATTAGACATTTTATGGGTGGTTTGGCTGGGATTTGTGTTCACCAGACAAGAAACTACCATTTAACTAGGCAGAGGCAAATTAGACATATAATGCGGGTGGTTTGGCTTGGATTTGCTGTTCCCAGACAAACGTAATCATTTTAAAAATAGGCAGACGACCATTAGACCATATAATGCGGTGGTTTGACTTGGGATTTGCTGTGCACCAGACCAGACTACTGTGAAGATGAAAGAGGAAGCGTAGTCAGATCGATATTACGGACTCCCAAAGTTGCGTTTATTAAGTTCTGGGGATAACTCTGAGGATTGCCACTTCATTAAATTGCCACTTTGAAATGTGGCACGTGAAAGTTGGTCTCTGACCGTCGTCCATGACACAGCTTATGTAAACTTATACATCATACTCATGATGAGTTCAATTGAGCATATAGGGCCTTTCAAGTCTGTGTCATAAATGGGTGAAGCTACACATAGCTCTGCAAAAGGCAGAACTTCAACGGAATAGCTGGTATTGATGGATACACAATTAACACAAGATAAATTACTGGAAGTCAGAGCTGGCCAAAATATCAAGACAAAATGTACCTTTAAATAGGCAGAGACAATTAGGACATATAATGCGGTGGTTCGGCTCTTTGATGTGCTGTTCCCAGACAAAGTCGTGCCATTTAATTAGGCAGAGGACAATTAGACATATAATGCGGTGGTTTGGCTGGGATTTGTGTTCACACAGACACGATCGTACCATTTAAACTAGGAAGCGACAATTAGGACATGTAATGCGGTGCTTTGGCTGGATTTGCTGTTCACCAGACAAAGAGTACCTGTGAAGAATGAAGAGATGCGTGAGTCAGATAATATTACGGTCTACAAAGTCTGCGGTTATTAATTCTGGGATAATCTGAGGACTTGCCACTTCTAAATATTGCCACTTAGAAATTTTGCACGTGAAATTGGGCATCGACCTCGGTCCACAGACCACAGCGTGCAATTATACTCAACTATGATGAATTCAAATGAGCATTAGGGCTTTCAGGTGTCAGTAACTGGATGGAGCTACAAATCGTCTTCACAAAGCAGACACTTCAAGGGGATATATCTGGGATTAATGCTACACAAATAAACACAAGATAAATTATGGAAGACAGAGCTGGTCAAAATATCAAGACAAAAAATGTACCATTTCAACTAGGTCAGAGAAAATATAGAACATTTAATGCGTGGTGGTTTGGCTGGGATTGCTGTTAACAGACAAGACCGTAACATTAACTAGGAGTGAATACTTAGGCATATAATGCGGTGGTTTGGCTGGGATTTGATGTTCACCAGACAAGACCTACCATTTAAAGTAGAGCAGCGGAAATTAGACATATAATGCGGTGGTTTGGCTTGGATTTGCTGTTCACAGACAAGAAGTACCATTTAAAACTAGCCAGGAGACTTTAGTCATATAATGCGGTGGTTTGGTGGATTTGCTGTAGCACCAGAAAGATCGTACCCTGTGAAGAAATGAAGAGAAAGGTAGTCAGATGATATTAGTATCCCAATGTCTGCGTTATTAAGTTCGGGATAACTCTGTTGATTGACCACTTCTACAATTGCCACTTAGAAATTTTGGCACGTGTAAATTTGGCATCAGAAGGACCTTGTTCACAGGACCACAGCTCAGCATCTTATATCTACTCTGATTAGAGTTCAAATTAGAGCATTAGGGCCTTTTGGTGTTGTAAATGGGTGGAGCTAACAAATAGTCTGACGCGAAAGGCAGATATTATGGGGATTATCTGGGATTGATGGTTACACAAATAAACCAAAAGATAAATTATGGAAGTCAGAGCTGGGCCTAAAATATCAAGACGCAAAATTGTTATCATTTCAATCTAGGCAGAGAGAATTTGGACATATAATGCGGTGGTTTGGCTGGGATTTGCTGGTTCACCAGACAAGAGTACCATTTAAACTAGGCAGAGACAATTTAGACATAATGCGGTGGTTTGGCTGGGGATTTGTGTTCACCAGGCAAGAAGGTCCAATTTAAACTAGGCAGCGAACAATAGAATATTATGCGGTGGCTTTGGCTCGGGATCTGCTGTTCACCAGGAAAGACTGTACTCTTGAAGAAATGAAGAGAAGCGTTAGTTCAGATGATATTACGGACTCCAAAGTCTGCGTTATTAGTTCTGGATAACTCTGAGGATTGCATTCTAAATTGCAACTTAGAAATTTGGCACATGAATTTGGACCCCCCTTTTTCAGATCTCGGTCAAGACCACAGCTCAGCAACTTATACACAACTATGATGAGTTCATTCAAATTGAGCATTAGGGCCTTCAGTGTCATAAATGGGTATAGCCTACAAATAAGCTCTGCAATGGCAGCCACTTTCAAGGAGTGGATTCATTCTGGGATTGTGGCTACCACAAATAAAACCACAAGGATAAGATATGGAAGGGACCGTGCTGGGTCAAAATATCAAGACAAATAAGTACCATTTAAAATAGCAGAGACAATTAGAATATAATGCGGTGGTCGGCTTTGATGGCTGTTCACCAGTCAAGACAGGCCATTTAACTAGGCAGAGACAATCAGACATATAATGCGGTGGTTTGGTGGGATTTGCTGTACACCAGACAAGACAGATACCATTTAAACTAGCAGAGACAGTTAGACATATATGGGTGGTTTGCCTTGGATTTGCTGTTCACCAGACAAGAGTACCATTAAAATAGGCAGAGGACCCTATATTTTTTTTTTTTTTTTTTTTTTTTTTTTTTTTTTTTTTTGACATTTACTGCGGTTGGTATGGCTGGGATTTGCTGTCACAGACAAGACGACCTGTGAAGAAATGAAGAGAAGGTAGGTCAGATGATATATTACGGACTCAAAGTCCTTGCATATTATGTTCTGGATAACTCTGAGGATTGTCACTTCTAAGGGCCACTTAAGAAATTTGGCACGGTGAAAAATTTGGCACATCAGATCTCGGTTCCACTGTCCACAGCTCTGCAATATTATATCTCAAACTATGTTGAGTTTCAAATTGAGCGTTAGGGCCTTTCATGTGTAGTAATGGGTGGTGCTACAAATAGCTCTGCACAAACAGAAACTTCAAGGGAATATCTGGGATTGATGGTACACAAATAAACACAAGTTTAAAATGTATGGAAGACAGAGTGGGCAAAATATCAAGACAAAAATGTACCATTTAAACTAGGCAGAGACAATTAGACTTATAATGCGGTGGTTCGGCTTTGATTTGCTGTTCACCAGACAAGACGTGCCATTTAAACTAGGCAGAGACAATTAGACATATAATGCCGTGGTTTGGCTGGATTTGCTGTTCACCAGACAATGACGTCACCTGTGAAGAATTGGAAGAGAAGCGTAGTCAGATGATATTACGGACTCCAAAGTATGCGTTATTAAGTTCTGGGATTAATTCTGAGGAATTGGCCATTCTAAATTGCCACTTAGAAATTTGGCACGTGAAATTTGGCCTCAGGACCGTGGTCACGACCACAGCTCTGCATAACTTATACCTCATCTATGATGAGGTTCAACTTGAGCATTAGGTCCGTTAGGTGTTCAATAAATGGGTGAACTACAAATTGCTCTGCCACAAAGCAGAACTTCAAGGGGGAATATCTTTATTGATGGCTACACAAATAAAAACAAGATAAATTATGGAAGGACAGAGCTGGGCCAAAATATCAATACAAAAATGTACCATTTTCAAAACTAGGGCAGAGACAATTGTGACATATAATGCGGTGGTTTGGCGGGATTTGCTGTTCACCAGGACAAAGACGTACCATTTAAACTTGGCAGAGAGAATTAGAATATAATTCGGTGTTTTGCTGGAATTTGCTCTTTCCAGACAAGACTTACCAGTGAAGAAAATATGAAAGAGAAGCGTAGTCAGATGATATTGGCAGACTCCAAAGTCTGCGCTTTATTAAGTTCTCGGATATTCTGAGGATTGCCACTTCTAAATTGCCACTTAAAAATTTGGCACGTGAAATTTGGCCCTCAGACCTCGGTCCACAGACCACAGCTCTGCCACAGACCATATATGTACAAAAAGTACAGTCACTACACTTGAAAGAGCCAAATGGTCTTTTTAACCATGTTCCTTTCTTAGGTGAACAATAATGGCTCTTAACAAGAATGTCCCATAAATTACAGCCCTGTCTGAAAGAAATGGAAGGATGGTCACCGACAGAGTCACATATGTCGGGATCCATTTTTAAGATGTGCCAATGCCGGGACAAAACTTCTTTGACCTGAGTTGCTGCATTATCATAAGTACCAATAACACGAACCACTGTTTCTTTTTTGTCATCCCTAATGGATGTTGGTATCAATAAATCAGACCTATCCTTTGACAACGCCTGTTGGAATGATTGCCTCAACACAATCGGGATAGCAAAAATCCTTTACGCAACCCGTCCCCCTTTCTTTTTAAATCGTGATGGGTGACAATTTTTCCTCAACCGCAAAAAAGGCCAAAGGGGATCCCCCTCTTCAAAGGGAATGGATGGGGAACCTCCCACCCCAAATACTATTTTTTGCCGTAGGTTTGCAGAAGATGGTAGTTGATAGCTCAAAGAAAAAACGGAAACACGGCCATACTAACAGCTAAAAAACTGAAATGAGACTGAACACAGCACAGAGGCAACACCAGCCCCCATGCTAACTAAGAAAATACCCAGGTGCCGTTAATTGGTGGTAGCCCATACAACTCACCACTAGGGGGACAGAAAACTGCACCTTAAATTGACATATATTCACATAGAATGCAAAAAAGCCACAGTACCATACATTGGGAGACTATACAGATGCAAAAATATCCATAAGACAGCTGCTCGCACACCTTCCATGCATGAGCCGGGCGGCTGCTGGTATTCTAATTGCATATAGATAAAACAATAAACGGGTGCCAGCATAAAAATGTGTGTTACACCATGCTTAATTACAGCCTATTACGCCACCACCATTAGACCGGGCAGGCCGCTCAGCATTTCTAAGGTGTCAAACACAAAATACAGACACCCATTACTCCCCAATGCTGTTTTGCAGAAAAATTTCACATACTCGAAAAACATCACATCTGAGGTATTAGTTAATACAGTGGCCACTATATGTGAGCCTGCAAGACTCTTCACGGCTCATTTATTGCAGGTCCCTACACTTTTTTCTGTAAATTAGTTGATAGGTCACCCAAATTGTTCTTAATAATCCGAATGTTCAAGAATGGGAGAGATATGGGTTCCAAATCGTAAGTGAATCTTAGATTGAAAGAGTTGGTATTTAAATTTGTCATCATTTCAACAAATTCATTCCGAGAACCATTCCAGACAACCAATATGTCATCAAAATAATGAGCCCAGAGGGCTATGTGGTCCGAAAAAGCAGGTGGAGTATCACCAAATATGATGGAGGTCTCCCACCAGCCGAGGTACAGGTTAGCATATGCTGGGGCACAGGGACTTCCCATGGCTGTACCCCGCAACTGGTGGAAGACCTCCCCGTCAACCAAAAAGTAGTTTCTGGTCAAGATAAACTCGAGAAGGTTGATAACAAAAGTATTATGCGTCCCATATTGATTGCCACGAAATGACAAAACATGTCTAACTGCCTCCAGACTTAAATCATGTGGGATAGATGTACATAAAGATTCCACATCAATGCTGGCCAGGAAAGCATCGCGACCAAAATTAATGCCCTCCATATGCCGCAACATGTCGGTAGTGTCCTTAACAAAAGATTTCTTGATTAGCACAGGAATGCAAAGGACGCTTTCCTCTGTGCAGAGTAGCAGGGATTAATAGCATTGCCTTGAGCGCAGCGGGGTCTGTAATCCCCACGCATGCGCGGTTACTAGGGATGCTATCCCTGCTGCTGGCTAACTCGGGACGCATGTTTGTTACGTCACGAGCAGCGGTGCGCACTTAAAAGCCCTGACTTGTCAGTTCCGAGCATCTCTTGCAGGGATACAGCTGATGCTGTAAGACCTGCATTCGGGTCGGCAAGAGGCAGACACACACAGGACTTTGTAAGTAAAAGATTTCAATGTTGATTCATGTATGTGGGACGCTTTTGGGAATCTATCTACTGATGTCACTATATGTAATTTTATTGTAGATCTAGTAACAGCTTCCCAAATTTTTAATATGCTGTATTGAAGGGGGGTTTTCTTGAGGACTCGACTAAGGTATTCCTTCTAAATATGACCCCATATCCTGTGTGTTAGTCTTTACATCTAGCAATACTTTTTTCCACATAAAGGTAAGGTAATGGATTAAATGAAATGCATCTCTGTAATTAAGGGATGGTATACCTTATGAGACAAATTCTCTATACTACAATACCAATTATATAGCTATCTGCTACTTTTTCCTGTTGCCCACCCCAATTTTGTCCCCTGATGTGATCGTTTTTTTGGATTTAAAGGGGCCGATCGAAACATGTTGGGACGTGGCCATAGGGACGTATGCTTTAGGGTTAGTTTCCAGACAGGTACGCCCTCATCAGGGCGATTTGCCTGTTTATTCTGTGTTAGGTAGGGAGAGTGTGTATATATATATATATATATATATATATATATATATATATATATATATAAATATATTCTTACTGAGGGCCTAATAGGGTCAGAATATATTTGTTCTTGTTTTTGTGGAAACAGTATTATCCTATGGCTACTACTTACCTGAGACATTTATAGCCTTTGTATGATCTTTTAATATTTATCTAGTAAAAGTTATTTTTTATTACTATTTCCTCTTTTTTGTTTTCATATTTTTAACTTATCAAGAGGTTGTGTATAGCCACCCGTCTATCTAGTGGTTTTCTGATTTGGCCTTGACATGTATCAGCGTTTAACAGAATCACCACAATAAGCGAAAAATAAACTGTTTGCCACAGATAGCAATATTCCAAGAGACTGAACTGGCTGGATTTGAGATGTACTGTATGTAGGGCTGAATTACACAAACACTGGATTTGACACAGAATTCTCAACAAAAAGTGGATAAATTAACTCTTGGACATAGATTAAAATACCCCCAAAGTCTGAAGTTGATGGATTTCAGGCGTGTATGTGGCAGAAATACACACATCCTGTATTTGACTCCTAATTACCCCACAAACAAGAGGAGAAATGAACCCTTGGGTATAAAAACCCTACAGAAATAACCAGATGGAATTCAGCCGTATATGGGGCAGAAATACACACACCCTGGATTTTACTCCTAATTACACCACAAACAAGAGGATAAATTAACCCTTGGGTATAAAATACCCTACAGAAATAACCAGATGGAATTCAGCCGTATATGGGGCAGAAATACACACACCCTGGATTTTACTCCTAATTACACCACAAACAAGAGGATAAATTAACCCTTGGGTATAGTATACCTTACAGAAATAACCATATGGAATTCAGGCGTATATGGGGCAGAAATACACACACCCTGTATTTGACTCCTAATAACCCAACACACAAGAGGATAAATTAACCCTTGGGTCTAAAATACCCTACAAAAAAAAAACAGATGTAATTCAGGCGTGTATCGGGCAGAAATACACACACCCGGGATTTTAGGGCAATTATCTCACAAACTAAAACAAACAAAATAAAAAATGCTGGTTCAGGAACAAGTGTGTATACACACACACACACACACACATACACACACACCCCTAGCGAGACACGTTTTGGAAGTACATAATGGTGAAATAGAGGTGCTAAAATTTTGGGGCATCTGTGTGAAAAAGCTAGGGGAAAGAAAGGGCGATCTGGATGTAGTTTTGTTGCAGGAAGATGCAAGATGGATATACAGACTCAATACATTGAACCCTAAAGGCATAAATGAAGGCTTTTCATTTCAGCATTATTTTAATCTTGCTGATTCCCTATATAATAATTTTTGAAGAAACATGATATATGTGAATAAGTACGGTCAGTGGACATAGCACGGTTGAATATATGACTATAGAAGCATCAGAGTACACATAGGGTTTTTTTTTCTTTCTTTTTTTTTTCCTCCCCCCCCCATCTCCCTCCTGCCCCCCCTCTGCCTCCATATTGTCCCTCATTTTCCCTGTGTTTTGCAATGATGATAGGTATTGATTACGTGAGGCCACGTTTTTTGTTTGGCGGGTTGGGATGTATGTATATTGTTTCTGTGAATGAGGGGGTTGTTGGCGGCTGAGTCGTGTGATATGTGCACTTGCGTTGTTGTGGTGAGACACAGCTCGAGAGTGGATCACCATCTATTTATGTATACATTTATTTATATATAGATTTGTTGTTTCTGCTCGCCGCGTAGGTTTTGTGCTGGCCTTGAATACAATGTATGCAGTGCAGATATATGCAGATGAAATAGAGTATGAATGCACTAACAATTGTGCATGATCCCATCGTGACATAATGAATTAGGTGGCTAGCCGTGACCTGTAAGAAAGAATCTTTAATGGGGAAGGTGGGAGGTGAAACTGCAGGAGGGAGGGCGGGCTAACCATAGGACCTTAAAGTTTTATTTAAAATGAATATGTATATTAGATATAAAGGAGAAGGCTTTATGGGAAGAGACTATAAAATAGTGTTACAGTACAATGGTTTATATTTCCAATGAAAAAGCATATTAGACATGGAAGAAAGGGGTTTTATGGGATTTTGATAAAGCTGGTAGTGTGCTGTGGAATGTAACACCTTTTCTGCTTAGCCCCCGTTCTAGGTGACCACGCAGAGGCAATAATAATGAGAGAGATGGGACGGAAGCCCATCAAAGTCAGGCTGAGGTGGTCTTTTTGATACAGCACACCAAAACGGGCCCAACGGCCACGGTAAGATGGGGCGTAATCCCGCCATGGAGATAGTGAACTTGTCTGAGTATTGTTAGTTATGGGAGTATGGTGGCAGCTTTAGTGGGTTTTGTGGATTCTCTGATGGCTAATTGCTGAGCACCTGAATAGGGTGTGTACCTAACATGATATATAAGGAAGTGAGCTTAGACCACATGGGACCGGACCTCTAACCCCTGATGAAGATAGGTTAGCTGGTGAAACATGTTGGGGAGGTCAGGCATGACGTTTTAAATTGTGATTTTTTCACCTCTGTCAAAAAAGTGCCATCCCTGCAAGAGGGTTTAAAAGGGAGCCTTATTTGTCCTGTGTCCATTAGATTAGGGACGATTGCCCAAGTGGGGGGGCTTGGGACCCTCACGGAGTTAATAATTTGCTGTATATATAAGGCTTTCCTGTTGGTTTGGTTTGGGGTTCCACCAGACTTGAAAAATGGAAAAGGAGCTAAATTTTTTCCTTCAGAAGTAGAAAGGGTTAAATGGTGATTTAGAAATCAGGTTTTTAAATAGTGTGTATAGAGTTTAAGAGTTATACATAAATAAAAGTTACGTTTTAGTGTTTTTATAGATAGAGAACTGATAGAGTTTAAGTTTGCCTGTGGCAAAATAGTAAATATAGTGATCAGAAGTCCCTCTCTGTTCTCTTGTGAGATCCCCTTTTTTTGGAGACTATTTGACAAGTGTGTATATGACACACACTTGTGAAGGTCTTTCACCCCAGTAGCTCAGAGTGCACAGAGTGCAATATAGTGCTGCAGCAGATATATGCTTGTGACAGGAGACACACTGACAAGTGTCAGAATTTAATATGACGTTCATATTTATAAGGCTGTGATGTCACAGAAGCCCGCTGGTTGCTGATTGGCTTCATGTCTGCACATGTCATTGAGGGAATTCCTTTCTTCCTCCCATAGTTCTCTGCCCCATGTCACGCCATGTGCTCGCGGCCATGTTAGAAAAAAAGACGATTTGTTCCCGCAAAGTACCATAAACTTCGTCTTTGTGCAGAATAAAATTTTTCCTGGAATTCTAAACGAATTCCATTTCATTAGAATCGATTCACCCATCTCTATTGACCATACAACAACCAATGAGTACTCGGAAAACATCATTTACCAAGTGCATGGATACCGGGGGAGCATTGCAAAACTCAAACGGCATAACCAGATATTCAAAATGACCCGCAGGAGTATTAAAAGAGGTTTTCCACTTATCCCCTTCTCGGATACGAATGAGATTATAGGCCCCTCTCAGGTCCAGTTTGGAAAACCACTTTGCCAAAAATAAAAAAGGCTGGCTCCGTAACGTGTGTCTGTGACACACACACACACACAAACACACACACACACACACACAAAACACACACCCACACACACACACAGTGTATTTGAAAGGTATTTCACCCCAGTAACTCTAAAACTGGAAGTATTTGGCACAGAGTGCAATCTAGTGTTGCTGCCGAGAGATACGTGTAAATAAGAGACACAGTGGCAAGTGGCAGAATGTAAAATGGCTGGCCTATTTATAGGGCTGTGACATCATAGAAGCTGGTTGGCTGCTGATTGGCTGCATGTCTCCATGTCATGGCATTGAGGGCGTACCCTTCTTTCTCCTATAGTTCTTTGCCCCATGTCACGTGATGTGCTCGTAGCTATTTTAGAAAAAAACGATTCATTGCCATGAATCGCCAGGAATTTTGGCTTAGTTTAGAATCAAATTTTTTCCTGAAATTCGAAATGAATTCCACTTCATCAGAATCGATTTGCTCATCCATAGTCATATATATATTTTTAAGCCTTATAAACTATGTTGATGCATAATAGAAGGAGGGTGGACCATGGCTACTAATGCTGACTTTTGGCGTCATGGTTACCCCCAAAAATAGTAAAGACAACCAGATAGTGCTCCAGATAGTAGAAGATCCACATGCAGCATGTGTCCCCTTTCCTACATAGTAAATATGCCCACTTTATGCCCCATAATAAGGTAAATCGCCCCATGAGTGCCCTCCTCCTAAAAGTAATAGTGACCCTTATTAAGCCATAACATACCCATTTAGTGCCCCCAGAATAGTTCTCCTAAGCAAGCCTCAAAACAGTAAAAGCCCCCCCACACACCACACCATAGAAGAAAAAAATAAGATGAATACTGATCTAACCCTATTTCAACAATGAAAGTGTAATGTGTGTCTATGTCAGCCATGGTTTTGGCATAAGGCCTCACTGAGGGGCAGAGTCTAAGGAGCCCCTGGTCTTCATCCTCAACTCCCCCAAGCAGGACTGTCTTACCAGCATTATGGGTCTCGGAGCAGAACTGTGCACTGGGCCCACCAAAAACACAACTACTTAGAGGAATAAATATATACTTCAACAATAGCAAACTTATAACCTAAAATACTGCCATATGAAGATCACATAGAGATCAGACACCAGCTCAGGTATAACCTACAACACTGCCATATAGAGACGACATAGTGGTCATGTGTGCCGCAGCCCTGCCAGTGGCACCCAGGTTTGCATACGTTTTTCAGAAATGTTTTTGTGTGCAGAAACATACGTTATACTTGGTGTACATTGATTTTAACCTCTATGGAAAGGAAGGGGTGCTTCCATTTTGGGTTTCTGTCCCCGCCCACTCTCACAGGCTGTCATAAGAAGGGCAGCTTTGCTGGTTGGTTTTTTTTTATTTTTTCTCTCTGAATGATGGAGGTCGGTTGACCACAGTGAGAGGCCTGATTGGCTCGATTGAGAGGTAAAGATAGGATAGGACTGCCCGATTTGAGACCACGTTGAAGTCGTGGGCAGCTTAAACATGTTCTGATCATGATATGTGAACCGAGAGTCTCAAAGTTTTTTTCATGTATGATAGATAGCATAAATGCTTCTTTAGGGATTTCGACGTAGTGTATTGCCCTTTTTGCAGAAGTGTGCCGCTGGTGGCGGTCTGTGTGTGTGTACATGTATAATTACATGTGTGCCGCAGCCCTGCCAGTGGCACCCAGGTTTGCATACGTTTTTTCAGAAATGTTTTTGTGTGCAGAAACATACGTTATACTTGGTGTACATTGATTTTAACCTATATGGAAAGGAAGGGGTGCTTCCATTTTGGGTTTCTGTCCCCGCCCACTCTCACAGGGCTGTCATAAGAAGGGCAGCTTTGCAGGTTGGGGTGTTTTTTATTTTTTCTCTCTGAATAATGGAGGTCGGTGACCCAGTGAGAGGTCTGATTGGCTCGATTGAGAGGTAAAGATAGGATAGGACTGCCCGATTTGAGACCACGTTGAAGTCGTGGGCAGCTTAAACATGTTCTGATCATGATATGTGAACCGAGAGTCTCAAAGTTTTTTCATGTGACATAGTGGTCAGACACCAGCTTAGGTATAACCTACAACACTGCAATATATAGACCACATAGTGGTCAGACACCAGCTCAGGTTACTACATGACAGTTAATACAACACTGATCCAACACAGTAAGTAAGATAACCCCTAACACCCTCTTCTGAGGAGTCGTTCTCTGAGTCGTTCTTTTTCCCTTTTCTTCTCCATCAAACCTAAAACACCATGATAACTTTTCCCAGTTACGACTGTTCCCTGTAGAATTTAATGCACAAACATCTTAGACTTCTCCCTTTATGAGCACTTTCCTACCAATTCCTACCTCTGGTATGGGCGCCCCACAAAAAGAAAGTAGGATGTAATGTTTCCCACCATTAAGTAGGTAGGTATATAGGGGACCAATGTAGGTAGGTATACAGCTCCCTTTAGGGTAGATATACAGCCCCCGGTTGATATGGCCCTCTGTAGGGTAGGTATAAGCCCCCTGTAGATATGGCCCTCTGTAGACATCATCATGCTGCCCACACCGGTACGTTGCTTCCGGCTTCTACAAAGACGGACTTTGCTACAAGGAAACCCCCTAGTAAACTTAACTGTTTGGCTGCATTAAATATTTGGGTAAATAGAAGCGTAGTCTTGAAAAAAGGGAAGGCGGGGCTCATACAATATTTTTTGGGTTAAGGAAAACAAATTAAAGCAGGCAGACTACAAACATAAATGGATATATATGAGCTGAGATCAAAGCTAAGAAAACAACTAGAAATAATAGCCAAAATGAGATAACTTTACAAGGTAACACCAACAGACGAGAAGAGAAGGGGAGAGAGAGAGGAAAAGAGAAGGACAGAGAGAGAGAAAAAAAAAGATAAAAAAAACAGGCCCACACAAAAAGAAAGGAAAAAAACAACAGTCCCCTTAGATGTGCAGTCTTTTCATGGCAGACCCAGTAAATCTCATGTGGATCCCCTGTAAAACAAAAAGAGATGACACAGCAAGTCCAAGTAAGAAGTGCAGCCCCCCCTGCAAACTACATACAGAGAAACAAGCTGTACTGTCAGCCCATTAAAAAAACCATTTTGTGACACATATGTGCAGTCCCACGCAAATATTTTTTGCATAAATCAGAAACAGAGAACACAGCAAAACACAGAAGTCCCATGTAAGATGTGCAGTCTTACATCGGCAGACCCATGTAAATATCATGTGCAATCTCACAGAAACAAAAGAGAGAACACAACAGTCCCATTAAAATGTCAGTCCCACAAAATTACAAACAGAGAGAGAACACAGCTGACTTTCAGTCCCAAGTAAAAACAAATTGTGAGACAGATGAAAGATCCCATGTAAACCACTTTGTGAAACATATGTGCAGTCCCATGTAAACACAAACAAATAAAGCGTATAGTTTTGTTCGCAAACTGTGAGGTCAGAGGTGTAATCTACAGGATATTTTACTGTGTGTGAGAGAGAGAGAGACAGAGAATAAAAAAATCACCCATCTGTAGTGCTAAGAGATTTATTGACCATCCGGAATACATATTGACAGTATCACTTTTAGAATTATAGATGATAATAGCCAGGCTTTAAGCTGTAATTTTCCTAGCGCTTGGTAAGAGTCAGTGAGAAACAGTGGTTGTTTATGATTATATCTATGTTTAGTGAGAAAAAGCTTTCATTACTAGGAGCTCTCATCACCTGCTTTTCTTATCACGTAGTTTCACAGAGTTTATGTATTATCACATGATTTCTGTATCCATGTTTAATGAAAAGAGGTTTTGAAACCAGGAGTTTTTTGACAGGTTTCTCATCCAATGATGGATTTGTCCGGTGTAAGGTGACCTCTGTTGGACTGGCCATTAAGGAGAGGAATATTATATTGGACAAATGTAACCTGTCAGAGATTGTGTAACATTTGGTTACGCAGGCATTTGTTTCAAGTAAGATATAAGCTGGAGTACACAGTGGTGAGATCAGAAGCCATCTTGGACCGGGGACGCCTGTGTAGATCCCAGGTGATCTTTCTGCTCTCACCGCTGTGGCTTCTCGAAACCCTGGTGAAGCTTGGACCTGTGCAAGGAAGACACCCGTGCAAGGTGTCGATCTCAGGATCTGGGCAAGGAGGACACCCGTGCAAGGTGTCGATCTCAGGACCTGGGCAAGAGGACACCCGTGCAATGGTGTCGATCTCAGGACCTGGGCAAGAGGACACCCGTGCAAGGTGTCGATCTCAGGACCTGTGCAAGGAGGACACCTGTGCAAGGTGTAGATCTCAGGACCTGGGCAAGGAGGACACCCGTGCAAGGTGTCGATCTCAGGACCTGGGCAAGGAGGACACCCGTGCAAGGTGTCGATCTCAGGACCTGGGCAAGGATGACACCTGTGCAAGGTGTTAATCTCAGGAAGTGTATAAGATTCCTGATAAAGCTTTGACCCGTATAAAGGTGTAGTGTAAGTATGTTAACCCTTGTATGGTGCTGGATTTATAGACCTGCTATAGTGATGCTAACTGGTCCTTGGGGGCAGAAGAATAAATTCAGGTGCTTTACAGCGTGCGGTGTAAATAATGCAGTATTGTGTTAGCTCATGGACCTGCCATAAGGCACTGGAGGATTCTGTGGTGGGAGACGGGTTGGAGTGTTTTATGGTATTGTACTCACTAGTGACAAGTGTGAGTGCTTTGCCTTATTGCATACATCCGGTGGACCCACCGTAGTCAGGTTCAGGAGCCTTGGGGCAGGAGATGGGTGTTTGTGCTTTACCTTTGTTACTTATATGATGTAAATACGTGCTTTGCTTCTGTAATCTATATTATGCAAAAGTATACACAATACCACACTATCTTATTGTAGT
This sequence comes from Phyllomedusa bahiana, assembly GCA_025379985.1. Classification (NCBI taxonomy): domain Eukaryota; kingdom Metazoa; phylum Chordata; class Amphibia; order Anura; family Hylidae; genus Phyllomedusa; species Phyllomedusa bahiana. Next base: position 134,401 of record JAODAL010004488.1, on the reverse strand, counting down.
TGTATGTAATCATTGAGATATTCATATATATAAAGTAAATAAAGCATTGGATGTTGACTTCTTTAAAGCCGTACAGGACCCCTTAAGATAGTTGACAAAACACCCATCTTTCCCAGAGCCCTGAATGTCAAATGCCCATTCCAGTTACAAAGTATGTAGAGAGAGCGACAAATTTAGATATACACTATCGAGTTACACTTAGCTTTTCCCTTCCAATGATTCCAATGACAGCAGAGAACCTCTCCCTTCCCCTAGTTCACATAGAATGAATCATCACGTGCAAACTTTGGGGGCGTGTCTGCAGAGATTGAAGATACTCCCTGCTTTGAGGAGAAACACGTTCATCCAATTCAAAAGCTCTGCTTGGCAACCAACATAAAAGGAGACCAACTGTTCTAACGAGACAACCCCTTTAAATAGAATAAGCTTTCAGAGCATTGGCTCTGGGACAGCTGGGTGGGGTGCATTAAACTTTTAAATGAGACCAGGTGTGTATGCCCGTCAAAGGCAGCATACAGCAGCAGGAAGTCAACAGAAGGGGAGAGAGAGAACGGGTGTGTCTGCCAATAACGGCTGGGACACAGCCCGCACATGGCAGTGCTGGAACGGGAGTAAGGTGAGCAGAAGTATGGGAACGTCTGTAGCTATGGGTAGCATTTGCTGCGCTGCCTGTGACAGAAAGGAGCAACTCAGTTCTGTTCCTGCCTGTAGCCTACACTGTTACTTGCATGGCATAGACAGGTGTTATGACCACAATGCAACACACTGGCCTCTACTGAGGTCACAGGTCTAAAGCTGTCTATAGTCCATAAGAGTGAATGGCAGGGCAAACTGCTGACAGCAACCTGCTCAATTATAGTATTTAACTGTATCCACATTCCAAGGTTGTGAATATAGTTGAAATATCATGGTACAGAGGGCCTCTTTTAAGAGTTAACTACTGCGCCCTGCTAGTCAAAAAAAGTGAAATGTGTAACTTTGGTGTACTCTGACACAATGACCCAACATACGGACCGTGGCTACGCTTGCCTCCTGGCTCTCAGCAGGCACGCCCACTCCTGGCTCTCTTCTTATGGCACCTATACTCACCCGGCCCCATCCTGCTTTCTCCTGGTCCTGTGCACGTCTCTGATCTGCAAGATGCACTCCCTCAAACAATCATCTCAGAGAGGCTTATACAAAAAAGATTCCTTTTAAAAAGTAGAGAAAATCATGTTAAAAGATGGAATTTAGACTCTCAGGAAAATGCATTGGTCCATACACTGTTATATAGTAATATTGTTAAAACAGAATTTATAGAGAAGTTTCTTTAGCTTTTAGAAAAGAGAATGTTTGCAAAAAATTCCCAGTGAGCATTGCTGAAAACTCTTCTTACTTTTATTCAATATTCTAGAGAAGTTGCTTGAAGGTACTTTTCATGTTTCATCAACATACAGCACAAGATGGTAAACCCTAATTATTTTGAAGTGATATCTAAAAGGACACAGGTTAGAAGTATTTGTCTTCCTGTATCTATTTGAAAAGTCCTTTACATCTATTCAGAGTACATCTTTATTCATTACATAGCCAGAGGGAAGACCTTGAGCCAGAAACGTTCAGTTTTATTATTCTTTGTATGTTCTTTAATAAACGACTTTTTAATTCTTTATGGACTACTGTGAAGCTTTTTCTTCAAAATTGCTAAAAGCTTTAAGTACTGAACTGTAACATATTTATTAGAATGTATAAGTCTTTGGATGTACTCCAAGTTTTATTCCGCCTAAACCTGGTGTGTGATCTATTAACCCTTTACTGCCGGAACCAGTTTTGGCCTTCCTCACAGAGCCCTGGTTTTAAAATCTGACGTGTCACTTTATGTGAAAATAACTTTTTCACACTTTTACCTATCCAAGTGATTCAGAGAATGTTTTCTCGTGGCACATTGTGCTTTAAGTTAGTAAAAATTTTGGTCCAAAAAGTCCTTGTTTATTTGTGAAAAATATAAAAATATAAAAATTTGGAAAAATCTGCAATTTTCAAAGGTTAAAAATTTCTGGTGAAAAGGCATTTATTAACTTAAAATGTTTAAAACAGATTACCATATGTTACGTAGGTTTGCATCTTTTTTAAAATGTTTTTTTTTTTTACCTATTAGGGAGTTAAAATTTATTAGTCTTTGTTGGGTTTTGTTTAAATCCGCCAATTTTGTATTCTAACTTAAATATATATTGCTGCAAGCGGGGGGCCCCAAGAATTAGATACCCAGTAGGTTGATGGATTTAAATTTTGTTAATCCCAGGAAAACAGGTTTTTTATATATTTTACAAAAAGTTTTAAGGATGTACAAACGAATATTGGTTTAAATTAAATTAGAGGGAAATGATTAATTAAAATACGAGTTCATTTTGGGAAAAATTGTTTCTTGAAGCTTGTTAAATTTTAAAAAAATGCCCAAAAACCCCAAATGCCAGCGGTTTTTTTGAGGAAAGTTGGTGTGTAACAAATGTCCAAAAAATGATTTTGTGTCTTGTTGCTTGTTAGTTTTAAAATCCATAGTGAATCCATTTTATATATACCCTCAGTATCTCCAAGAAAAAATTATCTTGAGGTATTTTTCCTTGCATAAAGATTTCAAGTTATAATATTGTTAACCGGGTTTTAAGGGAAAAAAAATAGGTATAGAGAGAAAAATTCATGAAAAGGGTTAATATGAAACTTAAAATAAAATGGATATGAAAAGTCCCAACAGGTTTAATTTTTTCCCTTTTAAAATCAATTTCCCACCCCTGACAGCCCCCCCTAAAACATTAACTTGTTCCCTTTTTCCCCTTTTAACAATTTACGTAGGTGAATTATGTCTGTGTGTTTTAGTGGTGGGACGGTGGGGGGAAAAAAACCGTGTATGTAGTTACTCAAGGGGAATAACGATGTGGCTCTTCTCATTGTTGGGTGGGGATGGGGGGGTTAAAACCATTGCCACCCAGGTGCCCTTTAGAGCAGTCCTTAGCAGTGCAGTTGTGGTTTGTGGCAACCCATTTTAAAGGGAAATGGAGATCTTTGAGACTAATAAATTTTTGTTTTTTAAAAAAATAAGGGAAAAAGATGATAAAAATTTGGGCCCGGGGAACCCCAAAACGGTCACCCCTAAAGGGAAATTTATTTATTCTCCTACAACCCCCCTTGAAATGTTTTTAAAGATATTTTTTAATGTAGGCTAATTTGGTGGGCCCATGTGGATATAGTTTTTCAAAATTGATTGTTCAATTATTTTTTTGGGGATATTGGGTGGGTTTTAAAATCTCTATTGGTATAATGGTACTATTTACCCAATTACCCCTTTTTTATCTATATTTGTGGTTTATTGGTTCGAGTCTTGGTTTTTTTGATTGGTTGAATTCCCCAAACCCCCTGGGTCTTTCCCTTGTATTTTTACAAAGAAAACGTGTAATAAAGGATAAAGGAGTGATTCATGAGATTTCTTGCTCCCGAGTTTTTTGCGTGGAGGCATGACCCAAGTAGGTCTTCCCCCCTAGTTTCATGAGGTTGGGGATACCAGAAGAATTGGTTGGTCCCTTTAAATTAGGTTCCCGAGAACTCTGACTGTTTTTTTAACCACAAAATCCCCGATTGTAGTTTGTGGGTATTGATTGGTCAGGATCTGGAATAGAGGAAAACAGGGCAAGATTAGTTTCAATTCATTTCAAATTTACAAGTTTAAGACATGTTTCACAATGCTGTTTTATTTTTTTTTCCCCCGCAATAATATCGTTATGGAACTCCCCCAACCCAGTTGGTTTTTGGGGAAATATTTATAGGGGGTGAGGGAAATGGGGTTAAAAGGTGTTTTTTTTACGTAAGGGGGTGGGGAAGACTTTTGGCCCGGGGGAGGTGCTTCCCTTACGGGTTTGAGGATTTTGGGTTTTTGTGTGGCATCATTTTATGATTCTCCGGAAATTGTGGATATAGGGGGGTTTTGGGTCAGCCCGCCAGCTTCCCAAAAGTCTCTGGTTACTTTTCCCGGGGGAAAAAGGGCCCGGTTTGATCAAAATTTTGGGGTTTAAATCTGCACATCAATTTTTGTCAGAAAAATTTTTAGGTTAGTTATGACATCATATTAGGGATTGGGGAGGCCTAGGCCCTTAAGACATGTATTCTCCTTCTTGGATAAATTAATGTGTTGATTTGACTATTTGGAAAAGGGGCGGCTTGTTGTTTCTTTTTGTTTAGATGATTTTTGGGTTTCAAGTGAGCATATTTACAATTCCCTAGTTTTTTTACTGTAAGGGAATTTTTAAGTGTAAGTATTTTGTTGATTGAAGGGATCATTGGTTTGTTTTCTTGTATAGTTATAGGTCATTGCGGTGGGTACAATGCTCTTTGGGAAAAAAAGTTTGTCATCCCCTTTTTCCGAATCCCTTTGGTGTATCCTGCCCCTTTTTCCCCCCAATCCCTTTTTTTTTGGTTTACGGGTTGTAAATTTTTTATCAGATTTAAAATTCGGGTTCGCATGCCCCGTTCTTGGTTTTTTTCCATTTTTTCTTTCCTTTTTCTTTCTTCTTATTTTCTTTTTGTCTTTTTTTTTTGTTGGTACTCTACGCCAACCCTGTTTTCTGAATTACTGGGGGAAAAAAGTACAAACCCTTTTAGCCTGATAGCGTTGTATATGCCTTTTTCGTTCTTGTCTTTAGGTCTTCATGTGCTCTGATTTTTAAGGGACGCACTTGGCAGGCAATTGGGGAGGTATTAAGGCTTGTGGATTCTTGTTCTTTATTGGGTTCCCTAGCTGAATGGGAACCCTTTCAGGGAGGCCACTTGGCCGAAGTCATGGGACCCATATAGTGGGGTGAGTGGGGTAATGTTCACGGTTTTCTTCAGCGGTGCAAATTCAGTCAAGCCCTGAGGTCTGGACTCGGGTGACATCCCGGAAATAAGAAACGCCTTCCAGTTTCCCCCCGCAAGTAGCCACAGCAAAACCCGTATGGTCGTCCTTGTTCATCTGTATTGGAACCATCTGTAAGAAGAATAAATTGGGTCCTCCCGTTGGATGAAACCAGTGGAATGGGAGTTTCAGTTCCTTGTTCAAGGCAGTCCGGGAGGATTCCCCCCCCCCCACGCTTAAGGAAAAAGGTGGCACGAAGACTTGACTTCCCCTGTCCCCATAATTTCCAAAAAGCAGCTCCCAATCCCAGAATTTAAAAAATTTATTGAAATCACCCTAACCCCCGGGCGATCATATTTATTAAAAGGCGTGAAGTATATTTTTCCCCCTATGAGTAATGATCTTTAAGAGCAGCGTAAAAAGAGGAAGTGCTTTTGTAACACTTTTTTTAACAGTTAACAGTGCAAAATTGAGCAGCACAGAAGAGCAGATGTATAATCAGATAAGATGCAATCAGAAATCACTAAGCCAATTTGTCAAAATAAAATCGGAGATAAGTAGCAAGGGCATCGGTCGATTTCAACAGAGGAGACACACCGTGACCGTTATCAGGTGTCGGCTTGAATGGGGACAGACCAGAGTGGACTAAAATAGGCAGTCAGAAACGGAATAAGTCACTGATTTCAAGAGTGAAAAACAATGAACTTACCCGTATTGGTGCTGATCAGGCACGTCTGGCTGGCGAGATGTAGAACCACAGTGGGCAATGCCCCAGACTGGCCGACAGGCCTCCTCTGCGGTGTTTCTGCGTTGTTTCCCTCGCTATTCGTTTGAGAGGCACGGCGCCAAATGTTAGGTGTGTTATAAATCCAGCCAAGTTGCTACTTCCTCAACTTAAGATATATATTGCTGCAAGCAGCGGGGCCCCAAGAATTAGATATCCAGTCAGGTTGATGGATAGTAAATCTCTGTTTAATACCAGGAAATACAGGCTTTTTTATATCATTCTATACGTAAGCAGTTATTAAGGCATGTACTAAACGATCATTGGTTAATTAACATTAGATGGGATGAGTTAATTAAGAATCACGAGTTCATATTTGGAAATATGTTTCTTGCAAGCCTTGCTTAATTTAAAAATGTCCAAAAACCCCCCAAACTGCCGAGCGGTTTATTATGAGGAAGTTTGGGTATCGTAACAACATGTCCAAAATGATTTCTGTGTCCTTAGTCTGCTTGCTTAAGCTGTTAATCCATAGTGAATCCATTTTATATATATCCTCAGTATCATCCAAGACAAGATACATCTTGAAGGTAGTTTTCCTTGCATAAAGCATTTCAAGCTTATAATATCTGATTAACCTGGTTAAGGGAAAAATAGGTATAGAGAGAATAATTCATGCAAAGGTTATATATGAACAGTCTAGATATAATCAATGGATATGAAAAGTACCAACAGAGTTCTAATGTTTTCCGTTAATCAATTCCCACACCTGACATCATTTTTTTAATTTTCAAGAAAATTAGCAAAATAGATTTTTTAAGGATTCAGTCCAGTTCTGAAGTGGCTTTTAGTGGGTCTGTTTGTTAGATACCCCCCTAAATGACCCCATCTAAGAAACTAGACCACTTAAAGTACTTAAAAATGCATTTAGGAAGTTTGTTATCTCTTGAGATATTTCACAGAAATTAATGCAACGTGGAGGTGAAATTTCAAAATTTCATTTTTTTCTAGATTTTCAATTTTTATTCATTATTCACTAGAACACGGGAGGGGTGAGGAGGTCAATGCAACTCAATATCAATTTACCAGATTCTGCCATTTTCAGACATATCCCATATGTGGCCCTAATGCGCTACTTGGCTCAACCACAAGCCCCAGAATAGGAGGAGCACCTACCTACCTTTGGGGTGTCATTTTCCTTATCAAATTTATTTAGGCACCATTCCAGGTTTGCGGACTCCCTAAGGTGCTAAAACTTAATAAACTCCCCTAAAAAGAATGCATATTGGAAATTAAACCCCTTAAGGAATATATCCAGGTGTGTAGTGAGTATATCGACCCCACAGGTGTTTCACAACTTTTATTTAGCGTTAGACTGAAAAAATATTCCAACAATCTGCAATTTTAGCTGAAAATGTTGAATTTTTACATGGAATCCTGAAAAAAGGCATCCCAAATTGTGTTACGAAATTTCTTCCAAGTTCGACAATACCCTACATGTGGGTGTAAACTGCTGTTTGGGCGCATGGCAGGACGTACAAGGGAGGGAGCACTATTTGGCTTTTGGAACGCAGATTTTGGTGGGGCCATGTCGCATTTGCAAAGCCCCCAAAGTACCAGAACAGGTGAAACCTTCCAGAAGTTGCCCCATTTTACATTCAACACCCCTAATGGATCTCATCTAGGGGTAAACTCTGCATTTTGGGTGTACAGGTGTTCCATAGTTTTTTTTAGCATTGGGCCATGAAAATGGGGGGGAGGGGGGAGGGAAACGCAGTTCCGTTTTTTTTTTTTTTTTGGACTTCATTTTTACAGTGTTCGCCGTACAGAATAAATGACAGGATAACTTTACTATTTGGTTCGGTAAAATTGCAATGTTATACGTTTTATATAGTTTTTTATGTTATATTACTTTTACATAATAGAAATGTGTTCATAAAAAATTGCATTTTTATATTATCATAGTCTGACAGCCATAACCTTTTTATTTTTCTGTATATGGAGCTTGTTTTTTGTGGGATGAGTTGATGTTTCTGTTGATACCACTATGGGGTTCATATGATGCTTTGAGCACTTTTTATTAAGGTTTTTGTGAGGCATTCTGAACAAAATACAGCAATCCTGGTAGTGTTTTTTATTTTTATTTTTCCCAGCGGTCACCGTGTGGTATAACTGAAATTCTAGCTTTACTCAGCAGGTCAATACGATTACAGCAATATCCAATTTGTATATTTTTAATGTTTTACTGCTTTTACACAATAAAAACACTTTTATTCAAAAGGGAAAACACGTTTTTTGCATCGCCGCAGTCTGAGAGTCATAACTTTTTTATTTTTCTGTGCACGGAGCTGTATAGCAGCTTGTTTCTTGCGGGATGAGTTGACGTTTTTATCGGTATCATTTTTGGGGGAACAAGTCTTTTTGATCGCTTTTAAATCTTTTGGAAGGCAGGGTGAAGAAAATGCTGAAATCCTAGTAGTGTTTTTTATTTTTAACAGCGCTCACCGTGCAGTGTCCATTACAATTTAATTTTATTCCCTGGGTTGTCCCGCTTATGGTGATACCCAATTTATATAGTTTTTTGTTTTTTTTGTGGAAGCACTTTTTTTTTTTTAATTTTTTTTTTTTTTTGTGTGAAAAAAAATAATTATGCATAGCCGTAAATTTGTTATTTTTCCACATACAGAGCTGTGTAAGGACTTTTTTTTTGCAGGATGAACTGATGTTTTAATTGGCACCACTTTGGTGTTTATATGAGTTTTTGATCACTTTTTATTCCATTTTATGTGCTGCAGGATGAACAAAAATCGCAATTCTGTGACTGTTTTTCTTTTTATGGCGTTCACCGTACGGGTTAAATAATGTGACATATTTATAGGGTGGGTTGTTACGCACGCATAAATATCAAATATGGGTACTTTGTGTTTTTTTAATCTTTTTTGGGGCGATTGGCGTTTGTCAAGGGGAAAAAGGGTATGTGTTTTTATTTTATTTTCGTGTTTGTGTTTTACTTTATTACACTTTTTTTTTTACTTTTCACTTTTCCCCAGAGGGTCGCCATGGTGACTGTCATTCACTATTGCCCAAAATGCATTGTGGGCATGGTGATGACACCGGACAATCCAGGCTGTCGGGTGAGTGGACCAGTGAGCGGCATCAACGTCGCTCGCTGAGTCGATTGCAAGCAGGAGGGGCTCACTCCTGCCTGCAGCTTTGATGTTGCAACCATTATAGGTCGTGACATTAAAGGGTTAATCACCCACGGCCGGATCTCACACCAGCCGCGGGGGATGTGGCATGAGGCCAGCGGTAATATACCACTGGTCCCATGCCGCAATCTTGCAAACTCCGCTTGTGAGCTCGCAAAATCGCCATGACGTACCCATACGTCAAATGTCGGTATGGGATTCATAGTAGAAAGCACGCAAATGACGGGGGTAACGTGACTCCTTTTTGTTTACTCCTCACTCCCACTCCAACATGTAATATGACTATATATATTATATTTAAATGGACACTTTGCTATCTGAGAAACAGTTATTTGCTGTTATTTATGAAAGTACATATATGTATGTTATATTACACTGTGTAAACAACCCCTTTCTGATTCAGGATCATGCAGGTTTGACAGGCCACAGTAACCAGGGTTGTTGCGAGAAAGCATTTGTATTCGTTGCCAGTTAAGAAGATTCATCACTTGTGTGTCGGCTGGTTAAAGGAAGTTACTAGGAATAGCACAGGTCAGAAAGTGCCTAATCTTGGTAAGAAAGCACATGCTGTGATGCCAATAGGACATCACAAAGCTAGAGGAAGGAACTGCGAGAGTACATACAAGGCTGATTTTTTGATGCCAATAGAAAGTGTGTGGTTAAATATCAGGCAACTACTCGGTTGCTTCTTCGGGATCTTTCGGCATTACACTATAGCTCACCAACAACTCCTTGGTATACCTGGTTTGATTACTCTTCAGGACACTGCAGTTCCTTGGTTTTCATCCTACCTTTCAGACTGCTCATTAAGGTCTCACTTGCCAATTTTCCTCTTCCTCTTGCTGTCAGAGTTCCCCAGGGATCAGACATAGGTCCTCTTCTCTTTTTACTCTACACAGCTCCCACTGTACAAACTATCAGCAAATTTGGCTTCTAGTACCATCTTTATGCTGATGACACTCAATTACACACTTCTTCCCATGACATCACTACTGCTCTGTTACAATACCCTAGGGTTGTCTGTCCGCTGTCTCCAGCATCATGTGTTATCTCTAACTGAAATTAAACTTTATTAAAACTGAACTTATTGTCTTTCCGCCATCTATTAAATCAAACCATCCCAGATATCTATGTGTGGGATAATATCATCACTTCAGGCAGTGAATGCAAGCCTTTAGATAAACTGCATTGTGGGTTATCTGAGTTACTATTGGAGGCCCAGTGACATAAAGTCTACCTCAAGGAGGCACCAATCAAGACATACAGAGTGTGTTTGGAAAGGTATGGAGAGCTAACTTGTGTGGACACCATGGGCGACATGTATGATCTGGATTTGCGCCCGATTTCTGGCGGAAACTGTGCCTCACCGGTCCGAATCCACTGTCGGATGCAGTGATGCGGTGTTAGGCGCAACCTTCGCCACTTTTGGATACGCCTAACATGAAGGGGCGTGCAATGGGCACGGTGTGGCCGTTCTGGGGCGGGACCCACCACATTCGAATACTACGAGGCATGCATGATCGTGGGTCGGCAAAGTGTGGCGCATTGCAGTGCTCGACAGCTCCGACAGGCAGACCTAGTTAAATGTGGTCAAAATGATCCGGAGGAGGCGAAGTGAAGCGAGAACGTAATAGAATGGGGCAAAATGTGCTCTCGGTCGACTGTTACAACAGTACACTAATAAAAAAGAGTTGTCTAGAAAATGTTTTCATTAATAAAGATAAATATCAAAGTTGTCTAAAAACTATTAAATGCATTGAAAAAGTGGATCATTTAAAATGAGAGGAAAAATATATAAGATCGCAAAAGAAATAAATCTCAGCTCTCAGCTTCGCGAGGCATGGAGTATGATTCCAAAAATAGTTTTTATTAGGTGTAAAACATTATCTGAAAAAGAGCTAAAACCTTCTAAAAACATACTTCAATCAAATCACTAACAACGCGTTTGTCGCCTTCACCGGCGCTACATCAGGAATTGCGATATAGAAAATTGCCGGGAAATACAGTAATTCAAATTCTGTAAGCTCTTCGCATTGGTTGGCAGAAACCAGCCATTCAGAATAGGAGCGACAGTGACCCATTATAAGCTGTGGAGTAGTATTGACCAATCAAATGAAAAGGAGGGACAGTTAAAAATACAGTAAAAAATGCAGAAAAGAGCTGATTGGTTGAACTAGTGTGGGCTTGGCTATCCCGGCCAATCAGAGCGCGAGCTACTTTGTCCCATTGTAGTCTATGGAGAGATGGGGGCACTGAAATCTCAGCTCCGTGCGGCATGGAGTATTAGTAAATAAATTGTTTTTATTAGGTGTAAAACATTCTCTGTAAACATACATTAATAAAATCACTAACGACGCGTTAGTCGCCGAGTCCGGCGCATCATCAGTAATTGGGCTATTGGAAATTGCCGGGAAATACAGTAATTCAAATTCTGTAAGCGTTTCTCATTGGTCGGCAGAAAACAACCAATCAGAATATGAGTGACAGTGAACCATTATAACCTATGGAGTAGTATTGACCAATCAAATGAAAAGACGGGACAGTTCAAAATACAGTAAAAAAGGCAGAAAAGAGCTGATTGGTTGAGACCAGATGGCAGATATGAATCCACCAATCATATGTAGTGCGTCTATTTTGAGTGTAGCAAGCAGGGCGCGATAGAAGGGCGCCCTAAAAGTTATTACTGTCTATGGGAAATATTCTAGTACTCTGATTGGTTGGGGGGAAGAGGGGCTCGTCCTGCTTAGCCAATCAGCGGGTGAGCTACTTATCTCATAGAATTCTATGGGGAAAAGAAATGCAGAGCGAGCTCTGCTTGTGATTGGCTAAGTTAAAAGAGGTGCGATTATTTGGGCCAATGGGAGACCAAGCGACGCTCTTATGGGTTTTCTAATGCTGTCAAGATGATTAAATCAGGTGTGGAAATTATCTTTGTTCCACTCCTTTATCCAATTAAATGCCTCCTCCGAATTATATTGTTACTTTTGCTGCCAACAGCCGGAGCTCGAGAAGTATGACCCATACGCTTTGGCTGGGACATGAAATCTGAAGTTTAATCACAGTAAATTACAGTCCAATAGAACTTTTTAATCACATGACTATTTTATCACTACATGATTGGTTAATTGGTGGTCGCTAAGAGACAAGTTATAATTTGCATGTACGTATGAAGGATTAGCTGATATGACACATTCGCAAACTCTCCTCTGTATTATCTGTGGGGAGGAGGAAGGCCTTGAATCTCTTTGCTGTTAGCAGACACTGCATCTGTCTCAAGGAAAGCTATGTGAGAGATATCTGATAGTTCAATAAGGATGTATAGCAGTAAAAGCAGTTTAAACAAACTTTCTGATGAGCTTAATAAGAATGTAATGATGAAACAGACTTTTGATGTTTTTTCCTTAAATTACCAACTTGACAATGCAATCTATAATAAAACTGTACATGCCAGAAATCAAATGATAAGACTCACGAAGTTGTACCGATCTCTATATAAAATGAACAATAATATGGGGGTAACGAAAATAAAGAAATAAAAAATGAATTTAATGAGTTCATTTTTATTTCTTTATTTTCGTTACCCCATATTATTGATCATTGGCTAACGAAAATAAAGAAATAAAAATGAACTCATTGAATTCATTTTTATTTGTTTATTTTCATTACCCCAATATTATTGTTCATTTTATATAGAGATCGGTACAACTTTGTGAGTCTTATCATTTGATTTCTGGCATGTACAGTTTTATTATAGATTGCATTAGAAAACCCATAAAAGCGTCGCTCGCTCTCCCATTGGCCCACATAATCGCGCCTCTTTTAACTTAGCCAATCACAAACAGAGCTCGCTCTGCATTTCTTTTCCCCATAGAATTGTGAATGGTGTAAAAAAAAAAAAAAAAATATTGAAAAAAAAAAAATTTCTATAATTATTTATAAGTGAATTTAAACTATTCCCCCATAAAGTACAACTTGTCTCAAATAAAATGAGGCCTCATACAACTGCATCATTTAAAAAATAAAAAGGTTGCAACTGTTGAAACACAAGGACGCAAAAACTAAAAAATGTTCTGGTCATTAACTTCTTTTCAGGCATGCAGCTTAAGGGGTTAAAAGGGGTTTTACACATCACATAAATTTAGTATGACAGGAATCATACTGACTAGCAGAAAAAAACTGCCCAAGAAAAAAAACACATACATTAATGTTAATGTAAAAATAAAATAGCTTTAGCTTTTGGAAGGTGGGGATTAGTGATGAGCGATTGTGTCAACTATCATTATCGATTCGATAGTCGATATCGACAATTATCATGATGATTTCCGATAGTCGATAACAGATTATCGGCGATGAACATTAAAGTCTACCTTCATTCTTACACATCCACAACAATAAACTGGATACGTGCTACATCTTAGGCAACACAATTAGGCAACAAGAGTCACAGAAAAAAACTCACAGACTATTCACTATCCCTGTCTTGTATGACAGCAAGACCCTTAAACCTGCATGACCCACAAATTAAAAAGTGTCCGAAGGCAGTATTATTTGAACCATCATTTTACTTGAACTGGACATTTACTATCCCTGTCCTGGAACGCAGGATTAAAAAGTGCTGGAAAAAGGATTCTTTGGACCACCATTTTAGTTGAATTGGACAATGACTATACCTGTCCAGTACTGCAGCATGACCCTCAAACCTGCATTACCAACAGATTAAAAAGTGCCGGAAAAAGGAGTCTTTCAACCACCATTTTAGTTTAACTGGACATAGACTATCCCTGTCCTAGACCGCAGCATGCACCTTAAACCTGTCTGACCCACAGATTAAAAAGTGCCGGAAAAAGGAGTCTTTCAACCACCATTTTAGTTTAACTGGACATAGACTTTCCCTGTCCTGGACTGCAGCATGCACCTTAAACCTGTCTGACCCACAGATTAAAAAGTGCAGGAAAAAGGAGTCTTTCAACTACCATTTTAGTTGAACTGGACATTGACTATACCTGTGCTGGACCGCAGTATGACTATTAAACCTGTCTGACCCACAGATTAAAAAGTGCCGGAAAAAGGAGTCTGTGAACCACCATTTTAGTTGAAATGGACATTGACTATGCTTGTCCTGGACCGCAGCATGACCCTTAAACCTGTCTGACCCACAAATTAAAAAGTGATGGAAAAAGGAGTCTTTGAACCACCATTTTAATTGAACCGAACATTGACTATACCTGTCCTGGGCCACAGCATGAGCCCCAAACCTGCATGACCCCCAGATTAAAAAAGTGCCAGAAAACAGAGTATTTGAACCACCATTTTAGTTGAGCTAGACATTGACTATACCTGTCTTGGACCGCAGCATGACCCTCAAACCTGCATGACCAACAGATTAAAAAGTGCCAGAAGAAATTAGTATTTGAACCACCATTTAGTTGAACTGGACATTGACTATACCTGTCCTGGATAGAGATGGGCGAAGTTCTCAAAAATTCGATTCAGTGACTTCGCCGAATTTCCCGACAAAATTTGTTTCGGTCCGAATCGCTTCGGGACAAATCGCTTTAAAAAACAGCTATTTCCAGGCTGCACAGAGCCTGCAGGGTGCTGTAGAACGTTGTGCCATGCTTAAATATGCAGAGGGAGCTTGGTTTGGTATTCATACAATGTTGTGGTTTCAGTATGACACGCATATGACTGCCGCCGCTCTTAGAATCGCTTCACTATAAAATTTCTTGGGCACTTAAGAGGGCAAAACTGACCAAAAAACTCAAGGAATGTAGCCTGAAAAGTCATGGTAGCGAGAGCTGGAAAGAAAAAAGCTGAGGGCTCAGGTGACAACATCAGTGACAGAGTGTGGAGGTGACGGCAGCAGCCACAGCAGCATGAGGTCAGAGAGTGGCACAATGACATTCTGGAGGTGGCAAAAACAGGAGTAGGCCACAGAGTGGCACAATGACACAGTGTGGAGGTTACGGCAGCAGCGACAGCAGCAGCATGAGGTCAGACAGTGGCACAATGACATTCTGGAGGTGGCAAAAACAGGAGTAGGCCACAGAGTGGCACAATGACACAGTGTGGAGGTCACGGCAGCAGCCACAGCAGCAGCATGAGGTCAGGCAGTGACACAATGACATTCTGGAGGTTGCAAAACAGTAGTAGGCGACAGAGTGGCACAATCACAGAGAGTGGAGGTGAAGGCACAGCAGCTGAGGTAGAGAGTGGCAAAATGACACATTGGGGGGCATGGCAGCACCCCAATCACCCATAAGGTCAGACAGTGGCAAAATGAAGAGTGTGAGGGGACGGCACACCACAGCAGCATGAGGTCAAGAGTACACAATGAATTCTGGGGTGAAAAAAGGGGGATAGGCCACAGAGGGGCACAAGACCATGTGGAGGTTACACCCGCCACCAGCAGCAGCATAAAGGTCAGGCAGTGACACAATAAAATTCTGGAGGTAAAAAAAAACAGTATAGGCCACGAGTGGCAAAATCACAGAGAGGGAGGTCACGGCAGCAGCACATGAGGTCAGAGAAGGGCAAAATGACCAGTGGGGGAGGGCAGGGCAGAGCCACAGCATCACAGAGGCCGGGGCGGGGGCACAATGACATTCTGAAGGGCAAAACAGTAGTGGGCCATAGAGTGGAAAAAAATGACAGTGATGAAGGTCACGGCAGCACAGCATAAGTCAAGAGAACAAATAAAAATTCTGGGGGGGCAAAAACGGGAGAGGGCCACGAGTGGCACAATGACACAGTGTGGGGGTCACTGCAGCACCAACAGCAGCTGGGTCAACAGGGGGCACAAAACATTCTGGAGGGGGAAAAACAGTAGTAGGCCACAGAGTGGCACAATGACAGAGAGTGGAGGTACGGCAAAAACAGCATGAGTTCAGAGAGGGGCACAATACACAGGGGGGGGATGTCACGGCACCACAACAGCAGCAGCAAGCAAAGAGGGGCCCAAAAATGACAGAATTGGGGGTGGGTGGAAATACCATCCCTGGTAAAGATGGTGGTATGCAGTGGAGAAACGGCACAGATTGGGGCATCAGGTTTGTGGGGGCATCAAAAGGGCGTAGGCGGGTAGTTTAACCAGACTCATTTCTCACAGTTTGGGTGAGGCCCATTGTTTGTTAGTCTAGCCAAAGGGGCTTTGGGTGTGTAAAATCCTCCATCCCGCCTGATTCATCTTGAAAAAGGTCAGTCTTCCACATTTCCCGGGGACAAGCGGTTCTCCTTGGGGTAACAGGGCCCCCCCGCCGCACGAACACCCCCCTTTTATCCACACTACGGCCGGGGCAGGACACTTCCCCCACTGCAAACTCGGAAAGTTGCGGCCACACATCCATTTTTTTGCCAGTAGCCCAAATGATCTTCAAACTGGGGTGGCAAGTGCTGTCCAAGTAGGCCACCACCTGTTGGTTTTCAGGGTCTGCTACAGTCCTGCTTTTGCTGCTGCGGGCGACTCCCCCTCCTCACTAGGTGGGTGAAAGAACTGCTCATCATGACTCAACTTGGGGTTGCTGCTGTGGAGCTGGTAACTGCCCTTCCACCTCCACCTTCCCCCGCAGCCGCGGCATAGTAAGAGCTAAGAACCCCCCCGTCACACCTTCAGAGAAAGGACGATGCCGCACATAGGCAGGGGTCAACTGACTACGGGGGTTTTCCCTATATATTTGATTTGTCCCCCCTCCAGCGCGGGGAAAAAGGCCCCCATTTTGGGGACTGGTAGGAGGATCCAATGGGGGCGAGCCGGAATTTTATCCCTCCCGGGATGGTTACTATTCGGCTGTCACTACCAGGCAAATCACCAGCTGGGGGCCATCTACACAAGTGACTCCGAGGGGCCCCCTTTTCCCCCATCCCCACTTATACTGCCACGTGCTTGGGGTCATCTGCCTCGTTTTCCTCTCTCCACCCTGCCTCCTCCACTGCTCCTGCTCCCCTCTCCTGTCACCGGGGAAGACAATGCTCGCTCCAAATTCCTCCCCCCCGTTCAGTCCCCCCCCGGACCATGGGCCGCGAGATTACCCGCCAGTCCCTCCCCCCCCCAGACAGTTTTTCAGCATCTTTTCCCAGGACATGAAGCAGGGGAATGACGTTATTCACCCCGAGTCCGGCACTGACAAATAACGGGGCCTCCTCGAATGCCTAAACAACACAGATTCCGCATGAGCTTCCACTGGCGACATCAAAGTTACACAGGGGGTACCCTGTCCGCCTGGACATCAAAAAATGGGGAAATGGCCTTTCTCTTTCTTTACAGTCGGTCCAACATGTGCGGGCGGAATTCCAATGGGGGAAACATCACATATAGAGTGTTTGGTGAGGCCTTTCTGCGCTGCAACTAAAGGAGGGTGTTTCCTGGCTTATGGAATTATGAAGTGCATGCCATTTCCCCGGGCCATTTTCAAAAACTTCGAAGATCGGGGGAAGACTTCGGGAACCTTTTCACATCCCTCCCGCGCAGGCAAAACACATTTACTCCCATTCCCCGCACCTTATTTTTTCGTTTACATTTGGCGCGAGAAAGCCACACATCGATGTCTTGCTATGACGGGGAGCAGTTCCCCCCCTTGTACTTCGTTCGCCGAAGCAATCCAGGTGTAAACTGCGTGACACCACTGTGCCCACACATTGGTATGATGGAGCTACTTTGTGGGGGCGAATTGGGTGGTGGGGGGGTGGAGGAGAGGGGGCGTAAATTGGGGCGCAGAGCCGCATTTGACAACGTGGGGGAGAAAGGGGGCGTCTCCTTCCAAGTTTTGGTGTGGCGGGGCAGGAAGCACATTCACCCAGGGGGCCGAAAGACATGTACTGGCCATGACCTAGTTACCTCCAAAACCGCGTGCCGTGCCCCGGGAAACAAACCGATAAGCTCAAGGGACTGGCCCACCTTCTGTTCTACAATTTAAAAAAGTGCTGGACTGCTTTTTGGGAAAAGAAATTACGGCTTGGAACTCTCCACCCTGGTCGGCACAAGCCATTATTTTCCTGAAGGGTGCAGAGTCCACCATTTTAAAGGGGGGGACTGCAGTCCCCAAAAACTTGGACAGGAGCACGGTCAGCTTCTGCACCTTAAGGATGGTTGACGCATACTGTTGCTTTTTGCAATCCCCTCGCTGAAGACTGCTGGGGCCATGAGTAGGGGGGAGCGAGCATCGGGACCGGGAATGATGTCAAAGAGAAACAGCTCCCTTCTGCAGAGGGGTGGGAGCCTTGACTGCTGCAAGGAAATGCGTCTGTTTTTTGCGGCGGCGGCGGGATGGCCCACCACACTGAGCCACTTTTCTCCCGGGCCCACCGGGAGGGGTGCGCTGCTTTGGGTTGACGCGGGGCCGGGGGCCAACGTTACTCCGGCCACGCTTCACTTTCCCACAATTCTACATATACCCATACCCCAGCTCCCGGTGTCTTAGCAAAAACTTCACACCACCGAGTATCTGATTTTACCCCCAAACCCCCACTGATACTACTACCCTGCTGCCTCCTTACCCCCTGTGCCGCTACTTTCTTGGACCTGCGAACAGGTTTCCGACCCCGTGGCCGCTTGGCTCCCGACCTAAAACACTGCGCAACCCGCTGACTCAGGGCCCAAAACACTACCTACTTCGGCTGCGCCGCTGCCTGAGGCCAAGTGACCCCCCTTTTTCTCCTGCTTAAAGAACCCCCTTGCTTCACCCCTCCCAAGTGCGGTCGGCTACATCATCACGATTTGTGTTCATCGTCACTGCGTCCTCATCACCGGTCTTGGTATCAGAGGCAAACCCCTCACAACATACCTCCCATGCCACTTTCCCATCATATTTTTGCCCCACGCAAGAAGCGGGGGATATTGGCCCATTCTTCACTGCCAAGTACTCGACTGCCCTCCCAAATTTTTCATCCTCGCTATAATGGCGCTGACCCCAACCCCATAGAAAGATCTCTGGTTGGGGGAAACCGGATAGGACAAGGTGGTTGGGGACGGGTGAGGCCGCTGACCCACTCCGGGCATGCCAAATAAGGGTTTGGTCTGATTTTTCCCACCGACTCTGCTGGGTTGTCAATGTCATCTGGGAGGAAGGGGAAAGACCTAGTCAACCAACAAAACCATTTGTTTCTGAACAACACACGCCGCTGATGACAGCGGCAGTTAGGGCCCTCACCGGTGACCCCTGCTGCGACGTCCCCTTGCTGTGCGCGACCTGGCCGGGCTCCAGGAATGTTTTGCCTCTGCCACTCGCAGGTGAAGAGCCTGCCCCTCCTGTCGGGACATACTGTTTGTTCTAAAATGTACAGACACTGTTTGATGAAGATATATGATAAATACACACCCTGTATTTGACTCCAAATGAACCCAGTAACAAGCTTGGGTAACCCTTGGATATAAATTACGCTCCACAAATTGCCAGGAAAAATTTACTTGTATGTGCCGTTTAAAAACACTGTGTATGTTACTGAATATAAAAGCACAAACAGGCTTAATTAACCTTCGGATATGAATTATGCTACAGGCAAAATTGCTTCTTTGGCGGTGAAAAAGAATGTTTCTTTTAGTGACCACATCAGCAGAACAACGCTTAATTAACCCCTGGATCTAAATTGCGTAAAAGAAATGAGCAACCACAAATTACCAGCTTTGTAGCATGTTAAAATGGTGTGTATTTTACGGTACACAACAACAGAAAAACTTGCAATTAATCTTCGGTTATGAATTATGCTACAGGCAAAATTTCTTCTTTGGAGGTGAAAAAGGACGTTTCTTTTAGTGACCACATACAGCAGAGCAACGGCTAATTAACACTGGATCTAATATTGGCAAAAAGAATGAGCAACCAAAAATTAACAAGTGGTATTTGGATTGTAAAAATGTGTTTCTTTATAATGAATACAAAGGAACAGCTTAGATAACCCTTGGATATTTTATGTGCTGAAGAACTGAGAGATACATAAAATGTATATAGCGCTGCATTGGACGCACAGTTGGATTTCAGTTCCAATACCCACTAAATCAGATTTAGAACGTAAGGAGAAGCAGGTCTCAGAGACAGCTGTGACACCCCCTAAAAACCGCTGTAAAAAGTGAGGTTTTTTTGGTATGGAGATACATAAGCATCCGGGGCAGCACCATCTCCTACTCAAGTACAGTGAGAGCGGTATGAGCTCCCAGCGTCGCGCCAGACTTATGTTAGTGGGTGACGTCAATGAATCCTCAGTCTACTGATTGGCTTCATCCTTGGACAATGTCATGTTGGCTACCGCCGTCTTCTCCAGACGTCTTTTACCCATGTTAACGCCATGTGCTCGCAGCCATTTATCAATTAAAAACACTTCGTTCCCGCGAATTACCCCAAACTTCGACTTCATTCAGAATTGAAGTTTTCCTGAAATTCTAAACGAATTCCACTTCGTTAGAATCAATTCGCCCATCTCTAGTCCTGGACCGCAGTATGACTATTAAACCTGTCTGACCCACAGATAAAAAAGTTCCAGAAAAATAAGTCTTTGAACCACCATTTTAGTTGAACTGGACATTGACTATGCCTGTCTTGGACCGCAGCATGGACCTTAAATATACTTGACCCAAGATTAAAAAAGTGCTGGAAAAGGAGTTACAGAGTATAGCGGCCTGGCGTGTTACTAGTCCATGTATCGGTGGTCAGATGGACTTTGCCGGACAAAGATTGCTGACAACGCACTTGAAATTTAGATGACAGTGGCTGGCCGGGAGTGACGGCTTTTATGGAAAAGAAATGCCTGCACGGAATCTGGTTATTTATCGGGGGCAGGCAAGCGGCCATGATGGGCAGAACCCATCTGTTCCACCAGACAGAATGGAAAACATTTCCATGACAAAAGGCTTCAGATTTTGGCATTTTGGGATGGTTTGGGTTAAATGTTTCTTCTGCTCCCAAACCTGGTAGACAAAAGGGCTGGCTGCTAGACTGGCACATTTACCGGCGTGCAGGTAAAACTGGATGGAAAGGAGAAGGGGTAAGATGGTTGGTGTGGGGTGTACTCGGGCGACGGGGGAGGTGAAGCGGAGGCTGATCCTTGTTCAATGGGGACTCTGAGAGACATGGGCAGCTGAGGAACGATGGTCGTGACGGAGGAGGAGGAGGCGGAGATCAGAGGGTGTGACAGTGGTGGAAGGCCTGGGATCAGGTGTAGACTTTTTTGGCAAGTGTTCCTCCATTTCATCATGCATTCGCTGTTAGTGACTGACATCTAGTATTTTATTGGGGTTTAAACACACTTAAGATTCTTCCCCTACTGATGCATTTACAGCAAAGCGGCATATTTTTAATTATATTACATCGTGGGTGAAATCGAGGCTTTCCTGAAAAAGGCCTATGCTTGAGAGGTCCTGGAACTTTTCGACGGCAATAAGCGAGGAGCGATGTTTCCGCTAATCGTGGCTGGAGGAATAATCTTAGCGGACTTGTGCGACCGACTTCTCCCTTTTTGAGGCGGGACGTATGTAACTACTCATCGTTTTCCTCCTTGTCAGTGATGATGCGCTCCACAGCAATTATGTCTTGAAAAGGACCACGTTGGATCGCAATGTCGTCGTCATCAATTATCTTCATCATCAACATGGTGACTTCCTTCGTCCTACATTCCACATTCTGAAGCTGCGGGATACAAGCAACAGGCACTGGCCAAGACTTTGCCGACCGCCCAGGATTTTTGCCGATTAGACCGGCTTCCTTCTGCTCTCTGATGGCATCAGCGATTGGGCGTCAGTGCAGACAAAATCATGCCTTTGGACTCTTGATTCTTTTGATTTGCTTTGACCCTAACCGCATTTTGTCATCAAAGAGGTCTTCAGAAATGGATAATCCACAGTGGTTGGTACAACGTGTTGACATTGGGATGCCTTCGCTTCATGTGAAGGATGCTGACGATGTGATGACGACATTTGTCGGGCCGTGAGCTGGGAGGACGAGGAGGTAAGGGACTGCTGGATGCACGTTTGCATTAACCACTGAAGAAGTGATTGGCGACGCTGTTCGTTACTGAGATTCTCAGGGCCCTGACCCAGCGAGACAGGCCTGACTGTCCTGCAACCGACGATCCGCTGGCCTTGCGTGTTGTCGCAAACATGGAAGGAGCAAACTTCTTTCGTACTCTATAACTCCTCATGTCTACACCCCTCTTTGATGCTTACCACCTGCATTTCTCTCCTTGTTCAGAAAGATGCAAATTTAAAAAGGTATGGAAGAGTTTTTTAAAGTATCTTATTGAAAGACGACAAATCACAACTATTCTTAAATCACTCTAATTTCCTACAGCCAACTAGGATTAGAAAAAGAATTGTTTTTAGCGAATACCTGTGAAATTCGGTCTGGTGGAAGAACAGTAAGACAAAATCAACATTGTTCTTCCTTCAGTCCCAGAGATTTACCACTGCCCAGTAGGACTAGGAATTAATAGTTTTCAACAAACTATCATAAACTGCGCTATCTGCGGCCAAACTGAGATTCACCGAGCGCTATAAAAACTATACAAAAGTACACGGATGGGAACTTGCGTTTTTTTGCAGCAATGAACACTGAGAACAGTTCTAGAAAATTTTGTTATCATAATGTAAGTTAAAAGGTGGCTCTTGAACAAATTGTGCTGCATCAAGTGAACAACGCTATTTAAAAGTGATACGTTGAGAAAAGGTGGGTTTGCACCAAGGAAATACACAAGCAGTTACTAGAAAATTTCGTGTATCCTAATGTTAAGTACAAGGTGGCTCTTTGAAAAAAACAAAAAAACTGGGTTGCTCCAAAGTGAAAAACAGCTATTTTAAAAGTTATAGGAGAAGAAATGGTGTTTTTGCACCAATGAAATACACCAGCAGTTTCTAGAAAATTTCATGTATCCTAATGTAAGTACAGGGGCTCTTTGAACAAAATGGGCTGCACCAAAGTATAAAAAACAGCTATTTAAAGTTACTTCGGATAGAAAAGGTGGTTCTTGAACCAATGGAAATATATCAGCAGTTCTAGAAAAATTTTCTGTATCCTAATTGTAAGTAAAGGGCCTCTTTGGAAAAAAACTGGGATGCACAAAATAAAAGGTACAATTTCACCTAGGTGCGAGAGTGTGGCCAAAAAAGTTGGTAAAAAAAATGCCACTTCAATGCAGGTCCTAAGCAGAGTCTGGGACTGCACAATATACACCCTCCTTTCCAAAGCCGCCTGTCTCCCCCCCCCCCCCTCGCGCGGCTGTTACAGCACATAAAGGTTCTATAAAAGCCTCTCGTCTAACTAACTAAGAACTGAAATTCTCTAACTACCTAAAAACAACTAAACACTAAAAATCCATTAATACATCAAACTAAATCTCATCCCACATTCACATCTCATACAAAAACACCACACCCCCATCAACCTCCAAAACCAAACCCCCTAACCCAAACCTTAACAACCAAAAAACTCATCAATAACATCAACAAATTCCCTTTTCTCAATCCCCTCTTATCTCATCCTACCTTACCCAACCCCCCAAAACCACATCCCCTTCAACCCACCTTCTACTCCTATTTTCAACAACCACAACACCCATCCTTCACTATAAACCCTACCCCCTCCATTATTCTTCTTTCTTCTTTATCCCAAAATTCCTCACCCTCTATCTCATAACTCACTCTACTCCTCACTCACCCCTCATAAATACTAATAACTTATATTAATTTCCTTCTCCACCCCAACCTATTTCCTTACCCTTTCCAACCACCCATCTCCAGAATTCATAATATTATCGCTCAAATTTACCTCGCGCGTCTCCACCTCTATCTTATTCTCATCCAATATTACCTCCCGCTCATGCTCATCATTACCACTTCTCCATTACGCCTTAAGATTTATATAACGTCCGCTCTAACTAGAACACTTTCGATTTATTAGATAGCTTAATATGTCCCTAAATTGTCTCGCCCTGTCTGCTCATTTGTATCACATTGTTCAGTTCCTTCTCATACGCAACGCAACTCCACTTTCTCCTTCAATCTACTTCCACGCTCTCGCTTTATTAGATAAAGAGTCGCACCTCTTAACTCTCATATATAACCACGCGCCACAAGATCGCCACGATTTGAACCATCTCTTTCTTAACCGCCGCGCGCTCGCCCTAATTTTCCCATATCTCTTCTCTTACTCTCTCAAGCATGACAGTATCTTAATTTAATCTCCCATCATAGTTAAAATTGACGAAGCTTTTTCCTTCTCTATTCTGATCTCTTATATGCTCGCATAGTAAAGTGTCTAATATGTATATGTACTACTGCGCAGACAGACTATAACAATGTTCTCATTTTCGCGCTAGAATATATAGAGATTCATTTATCTCTGTATAGCATTGTAAGCTTTGATATAAAAAGTTGAGTTTATTTACTATAGTAGTCGCAGTACGTTTCTCGTATAGTCTGCTTGTACATTTCTAGTCGTTTATTGTTAGTATATCTCTAATTCTTTGTGTCATCTTTGTATTACAATAATCGATCATATAAATTCTAGCTTCTCTGTCTTCAGTTTATCTTCACGCATACAAGTTTTTTTTTTGTAATCGCCATTTAACTTTACTGTTGTACAATTATATTCAATCCTCTGCTTAAATTACGCCGCTTCAATGATATCCTTGTATTTTATGCAAGAGTAGAGATACAGATAGAGAGAGAAAATTAATCAGCTAACTTTAACTTCATGACCAGTCTATCTTCTAATCCGAGCCAATTGATCATCCCTCATAGAATATTTCTTTTTAAACACGAGCTTCTGCCGCCGCAAAATTATATCCTCAATTTCTACAGTATTTTATAAGAGACTTCCGATCTCCTGTACTCATAGTCACGCGATCTACGCCTATTATACATTCTATTATTAAACTCCATAGAATAGGCTTATACTTCTTCATATTATACGAAACGTCTTTATAAGCTCGCTCAAAAGTCTGCTCGCATCTTTCTAACTCGCATGATCTCTAAATTAAATTATCTTTACTATCTGATCGCGTTAGAATCGATCCTAGAGTCTAAAATATGATCTACTTCTCTCAGGCCCCATCATTGATGTGTATATACCCTTTCCCCAAATCACCCCAATCATTCATTCCTATTATCTCTCCTCTTCTACTCTCTCCTGTCCCGCATTTTAATCCCTATCAAACCATCACCCAATGCTTAGGCTACATCATCCAATCTAATATTTTCCATTCAATCATATCTCCTACCGTCTTATTACATGCATCGTCTACCCCATCCCCACATTAATCCCATTGCACCCTTTCACATACTACTACCTTTGTCCGCCCTACCTGCAAGAAACTCATTGGAAATGGAACAAATTTCTTCGCTGCCAAATTATGCTGACTGCCCTCCTTCAAATTTATAATCCTTTATATAGAGGCGCAGCTATCCACACAACTCCCTCATTGAACGAGAAGCACGTGCGTGAGGGAAAGCGGGTGTGTGGTTGAGGTGTGGTGGAGTAGAGTAGCGCAGGATGGTGGGTTTTGAGAGCAGGCTGGTAGCGCGGTGGGCTGAGATCGCCATCTCCTGGCGCGCGCTCATGTGCGACGGATGCAGAACTGTGATTTAGGTGTGTGTGCTGGACGATGTTTTCCTGCAGATCGCGACGTCGTGCTGGGTGTGTCAGTGTTGGTATCATAGCGTCGAGAGGAGAGTGATGACCTGAGGTGTATTAGCTCTCTCGCGAGGGTCTAGAGAGTATGACTGCGCGATTTGTGTGTGGGGGTGCTTGAGACGCGAGACAGCGTCGTTGCGCGCTTGCTAGAGAGAGGGTTGTGTGGGGAGAGCAGCTCGGTCGCATAGTTGTGCGGTGGCTGCGCGGTATGCGTGAGTAGGTAACCCTGGCGACTTGCGCGGAGATTCGTGTGTTCTCACTGTGCGCTTATGGCGTGTGCTTGTCGACGCGTGGGGGCAGCTCTGATATTGGGATATAGTTGGTGCGGTTTTTGTGCCATGTCGAGTGTGTTATCAGAGTCAGCGGGCGTTACAGGTTTCTCGTGTGCGTTGAGCTATACCTATTTGTTTGTTCTTTGAATAAGTGTAGGCAGACGCGCACGTGTGTGTGGATTTGAAGATAGTAAAGTGGAGAGTAAAATGTTACACACCTGGAGTGTTGGTGTGAGCTCGCTCCGCGATAGAGAGAATGCAAGGCGTTAAGATCTGCTAGAGGTGGATACCGCCTTTGAGGTGAAAAAAAATTTTTCCGGGCGATGTGGCCACAGAAGAGTATGGGCGCTAGGAGAAGAGTTTACTGTGTGTGGTAGTTGCGGCGTTTTAGATGTAGACGAGCAACTGTGATATGTGTGAGTGAGATATAATGAGGGCACTCAATACAGCTGTGAATAGATAGAGACTCCGTGCGGATATGGAGTTAGATGCTGACTGCAGAGGCAATATATTTTGGGCTTCTTTTGCGCTGTGAGAGAGAGAGAGAGGATGAGATGTTGGTTAGGGTATTGTAGTGATGCCGTACGAGATACAGGCGAGGGTAGATAGACGCGCTATTATTGATGATACCTAGGGTGGGGGAGTCTTAGTTAGAGATTTAGGTAGAGATGAGAAATGAGACAGAGAGTCTCTAGTAAGAGATGGATTGTGAGATTGGCTCTTGTTTGGGCATGTGTTGGTAAGATTTATGGAGTGTTTACGGTACACAAAACAGAAAAACTTGAAATTAACTTCGGTTATGAATTATGCTACAGCAATATTTATTCTTTTGGAGGTGAAAAAGAACGTTTATTTAAGTGACACAACAGGCAGAACATGCGTAATTAACCTGGATCTAATTGCGCAAATAAGAAATGAGCAACCAAAAATAAGTGGTATTTGGATTGTAAAAAATGCTGTTTCTTTAAATGAATACAACAGAACAGGCTTAGATAAACCCTTGGATATTTAATGTGTGAAGAACTGAGCAGTTATCATTAAAATGTATATGCAGCTGAATTGGGTCGCACACTGGAATCAGTTCCATTACCCCACAAAATCAGAATTAGAACGTTAGTGATAGCAGTCTCTGAGACAAGCTGTGCACTCCAAAAAATCGCTGTATAAAAGTTGAGTTTTTTAGTATGATGAATACATAAGCTGCCGGGGCAGCAACCGTCACCTACCAGTACAGTGAGAGCGGTATGAGCTCCAGCGTCGCGACGAGGACGTATGTAGTGCGGTGACGTCCCAAGATTCCCTCAGTCTCTGATTGGCTTCATCTCTGGCATGTAATGAAGGCTACGCCCGTCGTCTCCCAGACGTCTTTTCCCCATGTAACGCCATGTGCTCGCATCCATTTTATCAATTAAAAAACACTTCGTTCTGCGAATTACCCCAATCTTTCGATTCATTCAGAAATGAAGTTTTTGAAATTCTAAACGAATTCCACTTCGTTAGAATTCAATCTCGCCATCCTTGTCCTGGACCGCCAGTAGTGACTACTTAAATCTGTCTGACCACACAGATTAAAAGTTCCAGAAAAAATAATTCTTTGAACCACCATTTTAGTTTGTATGGACATTGACTATGCTGTCTTGGACACGCAGCATGACCTTATATCTACATGACCACGATTAAAAAGTGATGGAAATAAGGGAGATACAGAGATATAGCGGCCTTGGCCGTGCATACTACGATCCATGTTTCGGTGGTCAGATGGACTTTGCCGGACACAGATGCAGACAACGCACTTGAATTTTAGATGACACGTGGTGGCCAGGGGCAGTGAGGTTTTTATGGAAAGAAATGCATGCACGGCATCTTGTATTGGGGACAGGCAAGGGCCATGATGGGGTCAGAAAACCCATCTGTGATCACCAGACGGAAAGGAAACATTTCCAAGGCCAAAAGCCTTCAGGATTTTTCCTTTGGGATGGTTTGGGTTAAAGTGTTTCTTCTGCTCCCAAACCTGGTAGACAAAAGGTGGCTGTAGGACTGGCCGCTTTACGGCGTGCAGGTAAAAAACTGGTGGAAGGGCGAAGGGGTGATGGAATGGGTGTGGGGGGTACATCGGGCGACGGGGGAGACCGCGAGCGGAGTGCTGTTCACTTGATCATGACTCTGGAGACGATGGAAGCTGAGGAAAACGCTTGGTCGTGACGGAGGAGGAGGAGGCGGAGGACGAGGGTGTGACAGTGGTTGGAAGCCTGGGATCGGTGTAGCATTTTGCGCCAAGTGTTCCCTACATTTCATATCAGGCATTCGCTGCATGTGACTTGACATCTAGACATGTTGTGGTGGTTAAACACATAGTTCTTCCCTCTACTGATGATTTACAGTCAACAAAAAAAAAAAAAAAAAAAAAAAAAGGCGGCATATGGACATCGCGGGTGATCAGAGGCTTTCCTGAAAAAGGTCTATGCTTGAGAGGTCCTTGAACTTTTCGACGGCAATAAGCGAGGAGCGATGTTTCCGCTAATCGTGCGGGAGGGAATTATCTTAGCGGAATTGTGCGACGACCTCTCCCTTTTTTTTTTTTATGAGGCGGGACGTTTGCACACTACTCCATCGTTTTCCTCCTTGTCCAGGGATGAAGCGCTCACTATAAGCAAATTCTGCTGAAAAGACCACGTTGGATCGCAATGTCGTCGTCATCAGTAATCATCAATCATCAAAACAGGTTCTTGGTCGTCTGACTTTCTGCTGCATCCTGAAGCTGAGGGCGACAAGCAAGGGGCACTTGCAAGGGGGCCGTTGCCGACCGCCTGGGATTTTGCCAATTGGACGGCTTACCTTCACCTCCTTGATGGCATCAGCGATTGGCGTTCAGAGGGCAGACAAAAATCATGCTCTTTGGACTCTGATCTTTTGAAATGCCTTCTGACCCCTAACAGCATTTTGTCTCAACAGAGGTCATCAGAAATTGGATTATCCACAGTGGTGGGTACTCGTGTTGACATTTGGGATGCTTCGCTCATGTTGGACGGACTGATGAACGTGATGATGACGACATTTGTGGCCGTGCTGGGAGGACGAGGAGGGTAAGACTGCTGATGCAGGTTGCATTATCCAATGAAGATCAGATTGGCGACGTGTTGTTACTGAGATCACTGGGCCCTGACCCAGCGATGACAGGACTTGACAATCTGCACCGACGATCCGCTGGCTTGCGTGTTGTCCAAGCCACTGGAAGGTGAACCTTCTTTCTTTTTTTGTTTTTTTGTACATCTACTCCAATGTCCATACACCCACTCTTTGCTAGCTTACCACCTGCATTTCTCTACTTGGTCAGAATGATGCAAATCTTAAAAAGTATGGAAGAGGTTTTTTAAAGTATCTTATTGAAAGACTGACAATTCACAAAATATTCTTAAATCAATCTAATTTCCTACAAGCACAAATAGGATTAGATGGAATTGTTTTTAGCGAATACCTGTGAAATTCGGTCTGGGTGGAGAACAGTAATGACAAAATCAACATTGTTTTCTTCAGTCCCAGAGATTTTTAACACTGCCCAGTAGGATAGGATTTATTGTTTTCAACCAAAATATCATACAAATGCGCTATCTGCGCAAACTGAGAATCACCGAGCGCAAGTAAAACTATTCAAAAGTGTTTCACGGATGGGAACTTAGCGTTTTTTGCAGCAATGACAACACGGAGAACAGTTACTAGAAAATTTCTGTATGCTAATGTAAGTACAAGGTTGCTCTTTGATACAAAATTGTGCTGCATCAAAGTCGAAAAAACTATTTAATGTTATAACGAGAAGAAAAGGTGTTTTTTGCTCATGCAATACTCCAGCACGTTACAGAAAATTTCTGTATACTAAATGTAAGTACAGGTGGCTCTTTGAAACAAAACTGGGCTGCATCCAAAGTAAAAAAACAGCTATTTAAAAGTTATACGGATAAGAATAGGTGGTTTTTGCACCAATGAAATATACCAGCAGTTACTAGAAATTTTCTGTATCCTAATGTAAGTAAAGGTGGCTCTTTGGAAAAAAAACTTGGGATGCACAAAATAAAAGGTACTTTTCACCTCAGGTGCGAGATGTGCTGGCCAAAAAAAAAAAAAACCCCCCCCCCCAAAATGGTAAAAAAAATGCCACTTCAATGCAGTCCCAAAAGCTGAGTCTGGACTGCCACAATATACACCACTCCTTTCCAAAGCCAGCGTCTCCCCCCCCATCGCTGCAGCTGTACAAGCGCTAAAAGGCTTCATTTAAAAGATCTGTCTAACTAAACTAAGAATGAACAATTCGTTAATTACCTATTTTTAATTTTCACAGCTAAAAGCTGGTTGTCGTATTAATAAAGAGATGAAATATGTCTATGAGCTTCCCATAATTCTATATAGTTTTTAAAACTCTACCGCCCTCTTTCACACAGTTCCCAAAAACACCGGGTACTCTTAACTTTATTACTCATGCTTGTTACTGTTAATTTACGGCAAGGGATAGCAAACCCGCCGGAGAGCTGCAGGTTAGCTCCATTTCACCATCATTTTATCCTGAAACGGAAAACTCCAGGCGTCAGACACGTGACTCCACTTTATTCCTTAATCCTTATAACATGACACAGGATGTGTATAAAATAGTACAACGCTGGCGTTGTATTTTTTATACACTATCCTGTTCATGTTATAAGGAATTAAGGAATAAAAGTGGTGCCCTGATGACCCGCTGGTGTTTCCGTTTATGGATGAAAGGTTGTGTCTCTGAGCTGAGCTGTATTGGAGGACCTTGCACACGTCTTGCTCTGTGAGAGACACTGGAAACACTGATATGAACAGGAAATTGCTGTTCTATGCAAAACAAGGTCATGTGATTTTTCCAGCCAATGACAACCTTATAATCACAGTCATGACGTCGCACAACCAGCTCTCCCTGCTCTATGGCTGTAAGCTGATTTGCTGGCCGCCAAAATGACAGGAAGCGCCGAAAATGGCGCGATAGTAATAGATTATCTGCAAATTGTCACTTAAAATATCGCGTGATCGGAAAATTCCGATCAACCTAAAAATCGTGCCGATTTCAACTTTGTCGATTATAATCACTCATCCCTCGTGGGGATGAAAAAATCAAACATGTCACTGCCAAAAATGGCTGCCTTTATGAACAGGTTAAACAATGTATTGGAAATTGAACATGCAGTTCTACATGATAATGTTCTTTAAAATACTAAAACCATTTGACAAACAGTCGAAGTACTTAGGCATAATAGTGCACACACCTATTTCATTTGTGAAATCCAAGTTAATTTTTTAGATAGTGTTGATTTCATATGATTGCCTCTGCTGTGTTTCTATTTTTTCCCTCTCCATTTGAATCAAAGCCACCAAATCTTTGCAATTGCCCGCTCCATGCAGATCCCTTTAGCAGCATTGACCTTTGTATGCAAATTATTATATTCCTCACTAACGATGAGTTCATTGCCAAAAATACTGATAGATTTTTGTAATTATCCTGAATTACTTCAAGAAGAGTTGCAACTCACTGCTTGTAATTTGGCATTCGGTTTACTTGTAGGTTTTGTATTTTAATTTACTATTACTATTCCTAATTATTACTATTACTAATTTACTATTTACTTTTCTTTTTTTTGCTAAATTGAAAATTTTTGTCTTTTCTAAGAATGATTTTGTTTATTGTAAACAGAAATTACAGAGTAAATTTTTTCTCTTCTATAACATACAAAATGTTACACTTTTTTATATTGGAACGACAAAAAATTAATTTATTATCTGTATCCAAAATGATTCATATCAGTGCCTGTTGTGTCTTTGTTTCAATTAAAATCCTAAGTTAAAATTTGAAAGGAAATGTCCAGTTAGAGTATGCAGAGCTTGTAAATCAGTAAAACAGTCTGTCCAACCCACTACTATCCCAGCCAAATATATGAAATAAAATAGTAAAAAACAACACAAAAAATAAAATTTGATTAAAAAACATGAACAGCCAAAATCACGACTCTTAGCCCCACCCCGACAGCTCTAAACGTTCATATCATACAGTATCTAAAAATGTGAGATATGACACTTTGATACAATGTAAAGTAGTCAGTGAACAGCTTGTAAAACAGTGTCAATTATCAAATAACTCAACAAACAATCATAAATGTCTAAACTGCTGGCATTAAAAGTGAGTACACTCCTAAGTGAAAATGGACAAATTGTGTCCAATCTGCCATATTCCTTCTATAGCATCATGTGACTCATTAGTGTTACAAGGTCTCAGGTGTGACTGGGGAGCAGGTGTGCTAAATTTGATGCTATTCGTCTCACATTCTCTTCTACTGGTCACTGGAAATACAACAGGGCACCTCATGGCAAAGAACTGCCTGAGGATCTACAAAAAAGAATTGTTTTTCTAACTAAAGATGGCTTAGATTATAAGAAGATTGCCAACACCCTAAAACTGAGTTGCAGCACAGTGGCCAAGATCTTACAGTGATTTAACAAGACAGGTGCCACTCAGAATAGGTCTTGCATGTTCTTCGCGTCATATCTAGAGATTGTATTTTCAAAATAGCATATGTGCCACCCTTGCTGGGGGTTTAAAAAGGGGTGAAGGGTCACCTGTCAGTGCTCAAAAATACTACATACTGATCAAGGTCTTCATGGCTGTCCCCCCAAAAGAAGCCTCTTTAAAGACGTTGCACAAACCCCAAAACAGTTTGCGAAAAAAAACAGACTAAGGCCAAAAATAATAAAACCCATGTCCTTGGTCTGATAAACCAAATAAAACTTATTTGGTCCGAGGGTGTTAAGGTGTGTGCGGGGAAACCCAGGTGGGGTTTAAAAAAGACAAGTTTGCCCTTCCTACTCAAACAAGGTGATTGATTGTCAATTTTTTGGGCGCATGATGCTGTGGCAGGGAATTTCAATCATTGAGGGAATTAAAATGCCAAGCCAATACGCTCTGCCTAAAACTGATGAGGGGAAAAAACCCCGAAACGCGAAAGTAGATGACAATTTTTGGTTGACAATTTTCCTTTTTCTTTCAAAGATTCAGGAATCAGAAAAAATTGGGTTTGTTACAACATAGGGGCGCAGTGATTTTTCCAGCCCTTTCCCAAATCCCTTTGTGATATGCAGATGTGAGTAGTGGCAAAAAGGCAAACAAAACACTACACACCCCCAACTGGTTGCTCTCCATAAGGAGAGATGTTCCCCTCCTCAACCCACCCTTTTTCCTCCCACCCGTCAAGCCAAAATCCTCTGCTCACACTGATGAGGGGCAAAAAACCCCCAAACCGTAAGAAAAATGACAAAATTGGCTTGTACAATTATTCCTTTTTGCTTCCAAAAATTCAGTGAATCAGAAGTAAATTGAGGTTTGTTACAACCTATAGAGGGCGCATGAGCTTTCCCGCTCCTTTTCCCCTAATGCCTTGTGATATTTGAGTGGTAGGGCTAAAAAGGGAAAAAAAAACACCCAAAACCTTAATGGTGCTCTCCATAAGGAGAGATGTTCCCCTCCTCAACATGTACTGGGACATACTGAAGCAGAACATAATCCCCTCCCTTTGGAAACTGGGGCCGCGAGAAAAAATTTTTAAAATGAAATGACCCCAAAAAACATCTCCAAAATGACTACTCCTTGCTAAAAAATGAAGTAAATTTTTGGACTGGCCCGCATTTTTCTAGACTTAAACCATATTGCGCATCTGTGGGGCATCTTATAATGGAAGGTGGAGGAAACTAAGGTCTCTAACATCCACCAACTCCGTGATGGCATTATGGAGGAGTGGAGGATGATTACAGTGACAACCTGTGAAGCTCTAGTAAACTCAATGCCAAAGAGAGTCAAAGTAGTGCTGGAAAACAATAGTGACCAACAAAATATTGACACTTTGGGCACAATTTGTTCATTTTCAGATAGGGGTGTACTCACTTTTGTTGCCAGAGGTTTACACATTGATGGTTGTGTGTTGAGCTATCTTGAGTTAAATTTACACTGTGATACAAGCTGTACACTGACTTCTGTACATTGTTTCAAAGAGTCATATCTTCAGTGTTGTCCCATGAAAAGATATAATACAATATTTATAAAAAGTACTTACTTTTGTGAGATACTGTATAGAAATATCCTTGATGGAAAAGTGACACACTTACAAAACTTATTTTAGCGCCACATTTGCTGTTAAAAAATAAATATAATAGTTAGAGATGGACGAAATTCTCAAAAATGTGGTACGCCGACTTCGACAAATTTTCCGAAAATTTTTGTTGCGGTACGCCGACTTCGGGACGAATCGCGTTAAAAAAACAGCTATTTCCTGTAGGGTGCTGTAGAACATTGTGCCATGCTCAAATATGCAGAGGGAGCTTGGTTTGGTCTTCATACAATGCTGTGTTTCAGTATGACACGCACATGACTGCCGCCGCTCTTAGAATCGCTTCACTCTAAAATTCCCTGGGCACTTACGGGGGCAAAACTGACCAAAAAACTGAAGCAGGAATGCAGCCTGATAAGGTCATGACAGCGCCAGCTGGAAAAAAACAAGATGATGGCTAAGATCCTACCATAGCATCAAAGAACACAGTTGTAGGCTACTGGAGCCAGCATAGGTCTCAGCACAGTAAGGGGACGTCACAGCAGGGGTCACTCCATGAGGCCAGAGCTTTAAACCATCACAAAATATGACAGAATCTTTTCTGTTAAATGCTGATACATGTAGAGCTCCCCCCCCCCCTCCGAATGAGTGGAGAGGGTGTCGGCAGTAATTTTGCCTTGACGTCTCTGATCATTTTGCCCTTCCTTTCATCCATCAGTGTCTGCTTTCAATCGGTCAATAATCCATCAGTATTGCTAAGGCCAAAAACAAACAGGAGTTGATCCAAAACAGAGATGACGAGTAAATGGGATATTTGCATGTCTTCTGTTTTCTGTATCCACTCCTGCTTTTGGCTAGACAATCCTGATCCTTCCCATTCCTTCTGACAGGTGAAAAGTAGGGGAAAACTAAACATAGTGGCAACGTCAGAGTGGTGAGGGTGGAAACAGCATTAGGAAACCACAGGGTGTTCCAGAGAGACAGCGGTCACTTGGCAGCAGCATGAGTAGGCCACAGAGTGGCACAATGACAAATTCTGGAGGTGACAGCAACATCAGGAGCCCACAAAGTGGCAAAATGACAGTGTGGAGAAGACGTCATCAACAGCAGCAGCATGAGGTCAGACAGTGGCACAATGACAGAGTGTGGAGGGGGCCCCCACAGGAGTAGGCCACAGAGGGGCACAATGACACAGTGTAGAGGTCACGGCAGCAGCCACAGCAGCAGCATGATGTCAGACAGTGGCACAATGATATTCTGGAGGTGGAAAAAACAGGAGTAGGCCACAGAGTGGCAAAATGACAGTGTGTAGGTTACGTCAGCAGCCACAGTAGCAGCATGAGGTCAGACAGTGGCACAATAACAAATTCTAGAGGTGG
Source organism: Phyllomedusa bahiana (assembly GCA_025379985.1). NCBI lineage: Eukaryota > Metazoa > Chordata > Amphibia > Anura > Hylidae > Phyllomedusa > Phyllomedusa bahiana. The sequence continues at coordinate 99,244 of JAODAL010004488.1, read as the reverse complement.
CAAAAAACAGGAGTAGGCCACAGAGTGGCACCATGACAGAGAGTGGAGGTGACGGCAGGAGCAACAGCATGAGGTCAGAGAGTGGCACAATGATACAGTGTGGAGGTCACGGCAGCAGCATCAGCAGAAGCATGAGGTCAGAGAGTGGCACAATGACAGAATGTGGAGGTGACCGCAGCAGCAACAACAGCAGCCGCAGCATGAGGTCAGAGAGTGTCACATTGACAGGGTGTGGAGGTGACTGCAGCAGCAACTACAGCAGCAGCATGAGATCAGAGAGTGGCACAATGACAGGGTGTGGAGGTGACCGCAGCAGCAACAACAGCAGCAGCAGCATAAGGTCAGAGAGTGGCACAATGACATGGTGTGGAGGTCCCCGCCGCAGCACCAACAGCAGCAGCAGCAGCATGAGCTTCGAGAGTGGCACTATGACACAGTGTGGAGGTAACCGCAGCAGCAACAACAGCAGCAGCAGCAGCATGAGGTCAGAGAGTGGCACAATGACACAGTGTGTAGGTCATGACAGCAGCCACAGCAGCAGCATTAGGTCAGACAGTGGCGCAATGAAAAATTCTGGAGGTGGCAAAAATAGGAGTAGGCCACAGAGTGGCACAATGACAGAGTGTGTAGGTCACGGCAGCAGCCACAGCAGCAGCCACAGCAGCAGCATGAGGTCAGACAGTGGCACAATGACAGAGTGTGTAGGTCACGGCAGCAGCCACAGCAGCCGCATGATCTCAGACAGTGGCACAATGACATTCTGAAGGTGGAAAAAACAGGAGTAGGCCACAGAGTGGCAAAATTACAGTGTGTAGGTTACATCAGCAGCCACAGTAGCAGCATGAGGTCAGACAGTGGCACAATAACAAATTCTAGAGGTGGCAAAAACAGGAGTAGGCCACAGAGTGGCACCATGACAGAGAGTGGAGGTGACGGCAGGAGCAACAGCATGAGGTCAGAGAGTGGCACAATGATACAGTGTGGAGGTCACGGCAGCAGCATCAGCAGAAGCATGAGGTCAGAGAGTGGCACAATGACAGAATGTGGAGGTGACCGCAGCAGCAACAACAGCAGCCGCAGCATGAGGTCAGAGAGTGACACATTGACAGGGTGTGGAGGTGACTGCAGCAGCAACAACAGCAGCAGCATGAGATCAGAGAGTGGCACAATGACAGGGTGTGGAGGTGACCGCAGCAGCAACAACATCAGCAGCAGCATAAGGTCAGAGAGTGGCACAATGACATGGTGTGGAGGTAACCGCAGCAGCAGCAACAACAGCAGCAGCAGCATGAGGTCAGAGAGTGGCACAATGACACAGTGTGGAGGTCACGGCAGGAGCAACAGCAGCAGCATGAAGTCAGACAGTGGCACAATGATAGAGTGTGTAGGTCACAGCAGCATCCACAGCAGCAGCATGAGGTCAGACAGTGGCACAATGACATTCTGGAGGTGGCAAAAACAGGAGTAGACCACAGAGTGGCACAATGACAGAGTGTGTAGGTCATGACAGCAGCCACAGCATCAGCATTAGGACAGACAGTGGCGCAATGAAAAATTCTGGAGGTGGCAAAAAGAGGAGTAGGCCACAGAGTGGCACAATGACAGTGTGTAGGTCACGGCAGCAGCCACAGCAGCATGAGGTCAGACAGTGGCATAATAAAATTCTGGAGGTCAAAAACAGGAGTAGGCCACAGAGTGGCACAATGACAGAGTGTGGATCACGGCAGGAGCAAAAGCAGCAACATGAGGTCAGACAGTGGCACAATGACATTCTGGAGGTGGAAAAAACAGTAGTAGGCCACAGAGTGGCACAATGACAGAGTGTGGACATCACGGTAGCAGCCACAGCAGCAGTATGAGGTCAGACAGTGGCACAATGACATTCTGGTGGTGGCAAAAACAGGAGTAGGCCACAGAATGGCACAATGACAGAGTGTGTAGGTCACGGCAGCAATCACAGCAGCAGCATGAGATCAGTCAGTGGCACAATGACAGAGTGTGTAGACCACGGCAGCAGCCACAGCTGCAGCATGATGTCTGTCAGTGACACAATGACATTCTGGAGGTGGAAAAAACAGTATTAGGCCACAGATTGGCAAAATGACAGTGTGTAGGTCACGTCAGCAGCCACAGCAGCAGCATGAGGTCAGACAGTGGCACAATAACAAATTCTGGAGGTGGCAAAAACAGGTGTAGGCCACAGAGTGGCATCAGGACAGAGAGTGGAGGTGACGGCAGGAGCAACAGCATGAGGTCAGAGAGTGGCACAATGATATAGTGTGGAGGTCACAGCAGCAGCATCAGCAGAAGCATGAGGTCAGAGAGTGGCACAATAACAGGATGTGGAGGTGACCGCAGCAGCAACAACAGCAGCAGCATGGACAGAGTGCACAATGACAGGTTGGGGAGGGACCCAGCACAACAACAGCACAGCAGCAAAGGTCAGAAGGGGCAAAAATGCATGGGGGGAGGTAACCAAGCAGCAAAAACAGCACAGCAGCATGAGGTCAGAGAGGGCAAAATGACACAGTTGGGGTCAGGGCCCCAAAACAGCACAGCACAGCAGATCAAGATACACAATGACAGAGTGGGAGGGGGGGAAAAACCTTTCCCTGGAAGATTGTGTGGGCAGATGGGAAACGGGCACAGATTTTGGGGCATCAGGCGTGGTGCATAAAATAGGGGTGGGGCGGGAGTTTGAACCCAACTCTTTCTAAAGGGTTTTTGGTGGGGCTCATGGCTAGTGTTGAGCGATTAAATCGACAAAGTTGAAATCCACGGTTTTTATGTACGAAATTTTCCGATCACGCATAATTTGGGTGAAATCTGCGCTAACTTTTAATACGGCCATTTTCGGCGCTTCCTGCATTTTGGGGGCCACAAAAACTCTTTAAAAATAACATGAGCTGGGGGGAATCATAACGTGATGTTTTTTGTATTGGGTGGGAAAAAAACTCCCATTTTTCAAAACACCCTTCCTTTTTAACACATGGTTTTTGTTCTCTAAAAACAAGTGTTTTACTTTCTCCTCAAAACAGCTCATGTACAGTTCCTTGTTCACACAGACAACAATTTTAGCTGAACTTAGAACAAGGGAGATTGAGAATTTCCCTTTTAGTTTGTTCTGATCTTTGAAAGAACATCTACCTGTACAGCCCAGGGAGGGGCGACGAACACAGAAAGACCGGGTTTTTTAAAAAGGGGACGTATATTTGTGCATCCAAATGTTGAACCGCATTAAATCTTTTTAAAAAACCCTTTTTACCCCTTTTGGTGAAATAGTACCCTTTTATTTGTGCAGCCCCGTACTTATATTAGGGTACGAAATTTTTTAGTAACTGCAGTTATTTGATACACAACCACCTTTTTTTATCCGTACACATTTTATTATATTTTTTTTTTACTTTTTTCACCCAGTTTTGTTCAAAACCCACTTTACTTACAATGAACAGAACCTTCTATAATTCGTTTTTTCATATAAAAACCCCTTTTTATTATCCGTAAAAATTTAATTGGTTTTTTTCACTTTTGGCCCCATTTTTTTGAAAGACCCATATTTATTTATTTTACCATACGAAATTTGCTAGAAATTGCTGATGTATTTCATGGGTTTCAAAAACCCCCTTTTTTAAATCAGAACACAATTTAATTACGGTTTTTCACTTTGGCGCCCCCATTTTGTTGAAAGACCCACTCTGTACTTACAAAAATACAGAACTTTCTATCACCGCGGGGTATTTTATGGGGAAAAAAAACCACCTTTTTATTATCCTACAAAATTAAATTTGGGGTTTTTTCACTTTGCGTGGGGCCTTTTTTTGTTCAAAGACCCATATTGTACTTATATTACCATACAAAATTTCTAGAATTCCTTTATTTCAATGCAAAAACACCTATTTTAAGTACACAATTTAATTACTTTTTTTTCACTTTGGCCACCCATTTTGTTAAAAGCCCCCACTTTGTACTTAAATAGGAACAGAACTTTTCTATCACCGCGGGGGTTTTTTTATAGGTCAAAAACCCCCTTTTTTTTCCCCCACAAAATTTTAATTTTTTTTTTTTCACTTTGGCGACCATTTTTTTCAAAACCCCTTTTACTTACATTAAATACAAAAATTTTGCAAATTTTTTGCGGGTGCATTTAAAAGGACAAAACTCACTTTATTATCCGTAAATTTTCAAATAGTGTTTTTTTTACTTTGGTCGCCCGTTTTGTTCATGAGCCACCTTTTACTTAATTTGAATACTGAAAATTTTTCAGCTACTTTGGTTATTTCATTGGGCAAAAACCACTTTTTTTATTATAAAATTTTAAATACTTTTTACACGGGGTCCCCTAGTTTTTTCAAATACCACTTTACGACAATTCTGATAAAAAATTTTCTAGCAACTGATTTCCAAAAACCAATTTTTCCCTCCTTTAACTTTTGAATATTTTATTGCGCCGGTTTAAACTCATTTGGGGCAAAGCGCTTTTTTGATATTTTGTTGAAACTATCAATTCCGTTTCCCCTGGCAGTTTTTAAATCCCGGGGACTGAAGGAAGAACACTTTTTTATTTTGTTTTAAACGTTCTTTCCCCAGCCCCGCAATTCACGGGAAATTCGCAAAACATTTCATTTTCGAATCCTAGTTCTGTGGGAAATTTAAAGGGGATTTAAGAATAGCTGTGATTTGCCGTTTTTTAATAGAGACGTAAAAAACCCTCCCCAAACTTTAAAAAATTTTTATTTTTCAAACATGGAGCGAAATGCGGGGGTTTTAGCGAGCAAGGGGGGGAAAATAGGCCCTGGGGGGAAAAGGGAAAGAGAGAAGGTGCTCCTTCCAGTGCGGGCCGACAACCCCAAAAGCCAGCGGATCGGGGTTGCGGGGCCATCAGCTTGTCATCCTGGGTCAGGGCCCTGTGAACCCTCAGAAAAAAAAACAGCGTCGCCAATCGGGTTCTTCAGGGGTTAATGCAACCTGTTTTTCCAGCAGTTTAAACCTCCTCGTCCCCCAGTCAGGGCCCAAACAAATGTCGCATCAGCATTGTCAGCATCCGCCAACATGAAGCAAAGGCACCCCCAAATTCAACTCGTGTTTTCCCCCCACTGTAGATAATCCATTTTTAAAGACCTCTTTGAGGGCAAAATGCGGTTTTGGGGGCAGAAGGCATTTCCAAAGATCAAGAGGCCAAAGAGGATGATTTTGGGCTGCTCTGACCCCAGTTTTCTGAGCCATCAAGGAGGGGAAGGGAAACCGGGCAATTGGGAAAAATCCCCGGGGGGGTTCCGGGAACGCCTGGGAGTGGGTTTTTTGCTTGTAGCCTCAGCCCTTTGGGTGCAGAAAGTCAGGAAAGACCAAGTCACCTGTTTCTGAATGGGGGATGACGACATTGCGGATTTAACGTGGTCTTTTCCCGCAGAATTTGCTTTTCAGCGCTTCATCACTGGAAAAGAGGAGGAAGACCCAAGTGGTAGTGGGCAGTAACCCGGGGGCCCCCCTCCAAAAAAGGGAGAGGGCGGGCGCAAAAAGTCCGCTGAGATTTATTTTCCCCCACCACAAACAGCGGAAACACCCGCCTTTGCTTACAAAGTCCCCAAAAAGGGCCCCGGACCTTTTCAAACCTGACCTTTTTTCGAGCAAGCCCCCTAATTCACCCACGATGTCATATGCCCCCAAATTTCCGAAACCCCATCAGTAGAGGCAAAGAAATTTTGGTGTTTTCCCCCCGGCCCCAAAATGTTTAAATCCCCATACGGCGAATGCATGGGGTTGAAATGGAGGCAACAAATTGGCGAAAGAAGCCCCACCGATGAAGGCTTCCCCAAACCCCTGTAACACCCTCTGCTCCCCTCCTCCTCCTCCCCACCACCAAAACGTTCCTTAGCTGCACATCCCCTCAAGTCATGATCAGGGGTCAGCCCCACCGTCCCCCGAGGGGCCCCACAACCCCCCAGAGACCCATCCCAAACCCCTTTCCCCCCCCTTCCCCATTTGAAAAACCCCGCTGCCGTCAGCGCGAGTCTATACCAGGCCCTTCTGTCTTTCCCCCGGTTTGGGGGCAGAAGAAACACTTTAACCCCCAAAACCCCCCAAAAACCAAAAGCCTTAATGTCCGGGATTGCCAGGGTTTTTGGCCTGGGAAAATTTTTTGGGCCCTTTCCCTCTGGTGGAAAACAAAAGGGTTTCCGCCAAAATCATGGGCCCCTTTCCTGGGGCCCCAATACCCAAAAAATTTCCCCAGCACGCAATTTTTTTGCCAGAAAAACCCCTCCCTGCCCCGGGAGCCACGTGTCCCTCTAAAATTTCAAGCTATTGTCTGCATGTTGTTTTGGAAAAGTCCCCTCCGACCAAACCCACACAAAGGGCTATAAACACGGCCCAAAGGGCCCCTAAAACTCTTTGACAGCCCACTTTGTTTAGCTGGGTTTTTATAACTTGGGTGGTGACGGTGGCTCTCAGGCTCGGGCACGCTCTTCAAAACCGCAGGGATGGTGCAGGGTTCTTTCCCCCAAGGTTCTCTGGTGGCATCATGTGCCCAGAGAAACCAGGCTGTGTTGAAATTAATCTGTCTTGGAGACCGTCCACACACAGGTCAAGAGCTGTGGACGGCTCTCCGCAATGAGACTGAGCTCTGGCTGGGTGACAAGAACCTTGTGCCAGGCAAGGTGGTGTGCGATAACGGTCGAAATCTTCTGGCCGCCCTTAAGATCGGTAGGCTGGAGCACATCCCTTGCCTGGCACATGTCATGAACCTTGTCGTCCAGAAATTTCTAAAGCGCTACCCGGGTCTGGACGGCCTGCTGAGGAAAGCTCGAGGTCTGAGTTCGCACTTCCGCCGTTCGCACCCTGCTTCGTCCCACCTGGCTATGTTGCAGCGTCAGCTTGGCCTCCCCGTCAACCGTCTCATTGTTGACATGGCAACACGCTGCAATTTCACCCTCCACATGCTCCAGCGATTGTGGCAGCAGCGCAATGCCATTATGCAGTACGAAGTGACACATGGCCTGACAAGCAGCGGTGCGGACCTCGGGGTGTTGAGCCATCGAGAGTGGAGGCAGGTGAAAGAGTTCTGCACCATCCTTGCCAGTTTTGAAGAAGCCACCAAAATGGTCTGTGCGGATAATGCCCTTGTCAGCATGAGCATTGTGGTGATCTTAGTTCTGGAACGATCGTTGGAAACTCTGAAACATTAGGTCCAACCAGCGATGGAGGAGGAGACGGACACAGAGCCTTTCTCTCCTTCGAATCCAAAGGCCCGACAGTTTCACAATTTTATCGGTCTTCATTAGGCAGTGGTTCGGGGTCCAGGGCTAGTGCAACGCGGCGCCTTAGCTCTCAGTGTGCATCACCTGAGGCAAGTCAGGGCTGTGTTGAAGCTGTGCCGGAGGAAGCGGAGGAGGAGGAGGAAGTATTCCTGGAAACAGACGTTACCGACGTCCCTGCCTTGGAAAGAGGTTGGCACGAATTTTGAGGCGGAGGAGGAAGATGAGGAAGATCAGTTTACTAGTGCCCCTCGACCCAGAGGCTTGGGAAATCAAGGCTCCATCACTCACATGAGTGCTTGGATGCTCCATTTCCTCCAACATGATCCTCGCATTAAGGCCATCAAAATGAACAACAGTTTCTGGGTGGCCACCCTCCTGGATCCCCGGTACAAAACAAAACTCAGCACTTTCCTTCCACCCACACAAATAGAGAGTAAAATACAGGATATGGAGACCTTGCTGATTGATCAACTGGAGACATCTGTTGCGTCTGCTTCATGCTCTTCAAATGTCACGGTGGAACAACGTCAGCGACGTGACAGCAGTAGAGTGCCAAGCAGCCATAGCGGCAGCAGCAGCAGCAGGCAATGAGGCAGAAGCCTAATGGGTGACCACTGGCAATCTTTATTTACCACCTGACCAACACCTGTAATGCAGGGCTCACATACAACACACAGAGACCAGCTTAAGATCATGGTGCACGACTATCTGCGTCTCAACACCGATGTTTTTCGATATGCTCCGGACCCAATCGACTTCTGGGTATCCAAAATGGATGAATGGCCCGAGCTCGCTCGCCACGCCATAGAGGTGTTGTTCTGCCCAGCAGCCAGCGACATATCTGAGCAGACCTTCAGCACAGCTGGAGGAGTCATTACAGACAAACGCATCCGGCTTTCCACAGATAATGTGGATCGTTTGACTTTCATCAAGATGAATCAGGCATGGATCTCTGATGATGTTGTGGCCCCAATTGCCGAGGTCACCGATTAGTTGCCGGTCTACTTCACATTCCTCTTCCAAAAGAAATAGTCCTCTTGAAACCTTTTTTTTTAAATGATCATTTCTCATTGCAATTTTTATTCTCAGGTCCCAAAAGATCACTTTGCTGGTTTTGAGGTGAGGAGACTGTAAGAGACACCAAGGTTTCATGACAACACCGTATTCCATTTACTCACTTTATCTTTAGAATTTTTCGCATTGTCAATGGTTTTGGGGTCATGTTGCTGTGAGATACAGCTATAATCATGGTCCTTTGGAACAGAAATGTGGCTTCTAAGTGGCATTTCTCCCTCACAATCTTTAATAATGGCTGAGAAGTCATATTTAAAAATTTTTTGGGGTCATGTTGCTGTGAGATACAGCTATAATCATGGTCCTTTGGAACACAAATGTGGCTTCTAAGTGGCATTTCTCCCTCACAATTTTTATCAGTGGCTGAGATGTCATTTTTATAATGTTTGGGTCATGCTGCTTTGAAATGCAGCAATACTACAGGGCCCATTATAAAAAAAATGTGGTTTCTAACAGACATTTGTTCTTCACAATTGTCAAGAGTGGCTCAAGGGTCATGTTTTGAATTTTTGGGGGCATGTTGGTGTGAAATGCAGCTATACTACAGGTCCTATTCTAAAAAAATGTCGTTTCTTACTGACATTTGTTCTTCGCAATGGTCATGTTTGTATGTTGGGTGATGGTGCTGTCAGAAACAGGAATAGGTAGGACACTGTTAATGGACACATATTGCAAAATGACTTGTTTTTGCAAGATCTTTAACATAGCTAGCAATTTCTGTAGTGAGACAACCCATTTAATACAATTACAAAAAAGAGAAACAAAGTCGTGGTGGGATTCCATCCTATTTTAAAAATGTGTTTTCTAGAATTAAACTACTAAAAAACTTGCATGTACAAAATAGCTGATACAAATATTCCTCTGTATTGTACAAGGGAGGTACAGGACAGGACTTGAAAGCATAGTGTACAGGACAGGTATAGTCAATGTCCAGTGAAACTAAAATGGTGGTTGAAAGACTCCTTTTTCCAGGACTTTTTTAATCTGGGGCCATGCAGGTTTGGGGCTCATGCTGTGGCCCAGGACAGGGATCGTCTATGTCCAGTGAAACTAAAATGGTCTTCGAAAGACTCCTTTTTCCGGCACTTTTTAATCTGGGAGTCGTGCAGGTTTGGGGCTCATGCTGTAGTCCAGGACTGGTGTAGTCAATGTCCAGTTCAACTAAAATGGTGGTTGAAAGACTCCTTTTTCAGGCACTGTTTAAATCTGGGGGTCATGTAGGTTTGGGGCTCATGCTGTGGCCCAGGACAGGGATAGTCTATGTCCAGTTCAACTAAAATGGTGGTTGAAAGACTACTTTTTCCGACATTTTTTAAATCTGTGGGTCAAACAGGTTTAACCCCTTCCTGACGGACGGTCATAATAATATGGCTCTAAATATTTTTGCTCTTTGCCTTCTGAAAGCCATAACTTTTTTATTTTTCCACCTACATAGACATATGAGGGCTTTTATTTTGCGGGACAGGTTGTACTTTCTAGTGGTTTTATTCATATTACTATAGAATATACTAGGGAACGGCAAAAAAATAAGTGGGGCAAAATGTGAAAAAAAACTTACTTGCGCCATGTTTGCGGAAGGTTTGTTTTTACGGAGTTCATTCCTCGGTAAAAATGAGGTGTTATCTGTATTCTACAGGTTGATATGCATGCAGCAATACCAAACATGTAGGGTTTCCATTATGTTTTGGTACCGTAAAAAAAATTCCAAACATTTTCTATTCTTGAAATTTGCGCTGCGGCACCATTTTGTGCGACCAATAACTTTTTTGTACTAACACCTACGGACGTCAGTGAGGCGCCATTTTTTGCGGGCAGATGTGTACTTTTTAATGCTAGCACTTTGAAATGGATGCGACTTTTTTGATTACTTTTATTCCAATTTTTATGTGACGTGAAATGACCAAAAAAAACGCAATTTTGGTGTTTGGAATTTTTTTTCTTCTACGGTGTTCAGCGTACGGGATAAATTATATTATATTTTCATAGATCGGACTTTTGTGTAACTTTTTTATTATTTTATTGTTTTTATTTGTAAAATTGGGAAAGGGGGGTGATTTGAAGTTTTAATACTTTTTTTATTTATTTTTTTTACTTTAACATTTAGTCCCCCTATTTTGCTTGACCACTAGGGGGCGCGATCGTTAATACAGCCTAATGCATTGCATAGGCAATGCATTAGGTGTACAAGCATGGCGGTTTCCCCACTTCCTGTCTGCGGACGGAAGTGGGGCAAACAGGAAGATGGCAGTGATCAGAGCCTTCACAGGGCTCTGTGCTGCCATGTTGGCCCGTCGGGACTCGGCGATCTCACCGCTGATGTCCCGATCAGGCTGAAAAACGGTGCACGGCACCGCTTTTCCGTCATTCAGACGCCGCGGCCATCTTTGCCGCGGCGCCTGATGGGTTAAACAGCGCAGGCGGGCGATACCTTTCATTTGCGCAATTTAGATCCAAGAGTTAATTAAGCGTTTTTCTGCTGTTGTGCTCAGGAAAATACACGTCGTTTTAACACGCTACATAGATGGTAATTTATGGCACCTCATTTCATTTGCGCAATTTAGATCCAAGGGTTCATTTCGCGTTTTTCTCCTGTTGTGCTCAGTAAAATACATGTTGTTGTAACACGCTACATAGCTGGTATTTTTTGGCACCTCATTTCATTTGCGCAATTTAGATCCAAGGGTTAATTAAGTGTTTTTCTGCTGTCGTGGTCACTAAAAGAAACGTTTTTCAACGCCAAAGAAGAAATTGTGCCTGTAGCATAATTCATATCCGAAGGTTAATTACGCGTTTTTCTGCTGCAGCAAAGTAAGGGGACGTCGCAGCAGGGGTCACTCAGTGAGGCTAGAACTGCCGGTGTCATCTAGCGGCCGTGTGTTGACCAGCAACACAAAGGTTCTTAATTGGTTGACTAGGTCATCCACTTCCTCCCAGATGACATCTGATAACCCCAGCCAAGAGTCGGTGGGAACGTCAGAGGACAGGCCCCCACCTGTCCTCAACCCGCCACTGTCCCATCCGGTTCCCTCAGCCAGAGATCTACTATGTGGTCTGGGCTCAGCGCCACTATACAGCGTGGATGAACAATTTGAGGAGGATAGTCAGCAGCTACTTGGCAGCAAAGAAATGGGGCCAATATCCCCTGCATCTTGCAGTAGGCGGCAAAGTATAGATATGGAGAGTGGCATGGGAGGTCATCTTGTGAGGGGAAAGCCTCAGCATACCAAGACCGTTGAGGAGGACAGCAGTGAAGATCAAACAATAATCGATGATGATGTAGCCGACCGCACTTGGGAGCCGGGTGAAGCAAGGGATTCATCATCGTCAGGAGAGAGGGCGTCAGCTTGCGCCTCAGGAAGCGGCGCAGCAAGCAAGTGGGTAGTGTGGCCGTGAGTCAGCCGGGTTAGCAGCAGTGCGAGGTCCGGAGCCAAGCGGCCAAGGGGTAGAAAACCTGCTTCGCAGGTCCAAGAAAGTAGCGGCACAGGGGCTCAGCGAGGCAGCGGCGGTAGTAGTCACTCAGTGTGGAGCGTTGGCGGTAAAATCAGCTACTGGGCGTTGTGGCAGTTCTTTGCTAAGACACCGAAGAAGCCGAATATGGGTATATGTAGAATCTGTGGGCAGAAAGTGAAGTGTGGCCAGGGAGATAAGGTTGGCACCAAGGCCCTGCATCAACATATGCAGCGTCACCATCCGGTGGCCTGGGAGAAACGTGGCTCAGATGTGGTGGTCCATCCAGCCGCTGCAGCAACAGCAGCAATGCCTAGTGGCACGCATGCCATTGCAGCCAGTCAAGGCTCCACCACCTCTGCAGAAGGGAGCTGTTTCTCTTTGCCATCATCTACCGGTCCAGATGCTCCTGATCCTCGCTATTTATGGCACTAGCAGTCGTTCAACGAGGCGATTGCAAAGAGACAACAGTATGTGTCCAACCATACTAAAGTGAAGAAGCTGACCGTGCTCCTGTCCAAGTTGTTGGTACTGCAGTCCCTCCCTTTCCAAATGGTGGACTCTGCACCGTTCAGAGAATTAATGACCTTTGCCGAGCCGAGGTGGAGAGTTCCAAGCCGTAATTTCTTTTCCAAAAAGGCAGTACCAGCCCTTCACAAATATGTAGAACAGAAAGTGGGCCAGTCCTTGAGCTTATCGGTTTGTTCCACGGAGCACGGCAGCGCGGACGTGTGGAGCTGTAACTACGGTCAGGGCCAGTACATGTCCTTTACGGCCCACTGGGTGAATGTGCTTCCTGCCCAGCCACACCAACAACTTGGACAGGAGACGATGCTTTCTCCTCCATGTTGTCAAACTGCTGATCCTGCGCCAATGTCCGCCTCCTCCTCCAACACCACCACCATCTCAGACTCCACAAGTACTGCTCCATCATACCACATGTGTAGGGACAGCGGTGTCACGCAGTTCTACACCTGGCTTGCCTCGGCGAACGAAGTCACACAGGGGAGGAACTGCTCCACCTTATGCAGCAAGAAATCGCTGTGTGGCTTTCTCCGCGCCAACTGCAAATCGGAACCATGTGATGGACAATGGGAGGAACATGGTGTCCGCGCTGCACCGAAGAGGGATGGTCCATGCGCCCTGCATGGCACATGTGTTCAATCTGGTTGTGAAGAGGTTCCTGAAGTCTTCCACCGATCTTTAGAAGATTTTGAAAATGGCCAGGAAACTGTGCATGCACTTCATCCATTCCTACAAAGCCAGGAACACCCTCCTCGAGTTGCAGTGGCAGAACGGCCTCCCCCAACACACGCTGATATGCTATGTTTCCACCCGTTGGAATTCCAGTCTGCACATGTTGGACCGACTGTATGAACAGAGAAAGGCCATTAACGATTTTTGATGATCAAGGCAGACAGGAGTACTCCCCTGTGTAACTTTGATGTCAGCCAGTGGCAGCTCTTGCGTGACACCTGCCGTTTCCTGAGGCCATTCGATGAGGAGACGTTATTTGTCAGTCGCCAGGACTACGGGATGAATAACGTCATTCCACTGCTTGATGTACTGGAACAGATGCTGAAAAATCTGTCTGGGCAGGGGGCTGGAGACGTGGCGACTAAATCTCACGGCCACATGAGTCCAGTGAGGAATGAATTGGAGAAGGAGGAGGAGGAGGACATTGGAGCAGAAGCATTGTCTAGAGAAATGAGTGGATTTTCTACCCAGGTGACAAGAGAGGAGGAGCAGGAGCAGCTGGAGGAGGTAGATGGATATGAGGAAGACGAGGCAGATGACCCGCAAGCACCGTGGCAGTATAGGGTGGAGATGGAGGCAGGTAGTCCCTCGGAGTCATTTGTGCAGATGGCCCGCAGCATGCTGATTTGCCTGGCTAGTTACAGCCGAATAGTCACCATCCGGCAGAGGGATGACTTCTGGCTCTCCACCCTATTGGACCCTTGCTACTGGTCCAAAATGTGAGCATTTTTCCAAGCTGCTGAGAGGGAGGACAAACTCAAATACTATAGAGAAATCCTCCGTAGTCAGTTGGCCGCTGCCTATGTGCGGCATCGTCCCTCCTCTGATAGGTCTGACCGGGGGGTTCCTCAACGCTCACGTACTACTGCCGTGGCTGCTGTGGGAAGGTGGGGGGGTCGGATCAGTACCAGCTCCATCAGCAGCAACCTAAGTCTGGAGTCACTGATAAGCAGCTTCCTTCACCCGCCTAGTGAGGAGGGCACTCGCCAGCAGCAGCAGCAGGACCTGTAGCAGACCCTGAACCAACAGGTCGTGGCCTACTTGGACAGCACTCTGCCACCCCAGTTAGAAGACCCGCTGGACTGCTGGGCAGCCAAACTGGATGTGTGGCCGCAACTTGCCAAGTTTGCAGTGGAGAAACTGTCCTGCCCGGCCAGTAGTGTGGCATCAGAGCGGGTGTTCAGTGCGGCGGGGGCCATCGTTACCCCAAGAAGAACCCGCTTGTCAACGGGAAATGTGGAACGACTGACCTTTGTCAAGATGAATCAGGCGTGGATCGGCCATGACCTCCACACTGTGTCATTGTGCCACTCTGTGGCCTACTCCTGTTTTTGCCACCTCCAGAATGTGATTGTGTCACTGACTGACCTCATGCTGCTGCTGTCGTGACCTCCACACTGTGTCATTGTGCCACTCTGTGGCCTACTCCTGTTTTTGCCACCTCCAGAATGTCATTGTGCCACTGCCTGACCTCATGCTGCTGCTGTGGCTGCTGTCGTGACCTCCACTCTCTGTCATTGTGCCACTGCCTGACCTCATTCTGCTGCTGTGGCTGCTGTCGTGACCTCCACTCTGTGTCATTGTGCCACTCTGTGACCTACTCCTGTTTTTGCCACCTCCAGAAGTTCATTGTGCCACTGTCTGACCTCATGCTGCTGCTGTGGCTGCTGCCGTAACCTCCATACTGTGTCATTGTGCCACTCTGTGGCCTATTTCTGTTTTGCCACCTCCAGAATGTCATTGTGCCTCTCTTTGACCTCATGCTGCTGTGGCTGCCACCGTCACCTCCACACTCTGTCACTAATGTTGCCACCTGAGCTCTCAGCTTGTTTACTGTATTTTGAACTGTCCCGCCTTTTCATGTGATTGGTCAATACTTCTCCTTAAGTTATAATGTGTCACTGTTGCTCCTATTCTGATTTGCTGGTTTATGCCGACCAATGAGAAGAGCATACAGAATTTGAATTACTGTATTTTCCGGCAATTTCTAATATCCCTGATGTTGCGCCGTTATTGATTAATTGTTAGTGATTTTTTTTATTTATTATTTTAGAAGGTTTGAGCTCTTTTTCAGATAATGTTTTACACCTAATTAGTGTTGAGCGATTACGTTGGCTATCGACATCGGTCGATGGTCGATAGTCGGCCATCATCGACAAGATATTCGATGGTCGATGACAGATGATCGCCGATGACCATTAAAGTCTATGGGAGACCAACAACACCTTCATTCTTACACCCAAACAGGGCTGGAGAAGCTGGAATTAAAATCCACAACAGTCAAATGGATACGTGCTACATCTTAGGCAACACACTTAGGTTATAAAAGCCACAGAAAAAAAATCACAGACCATTCACTATCCCTATCTTGTACCACAGCATGGCCCTTAAACCTGCATCACCCACAAATTAAAAAGTGCCAGAAGGCAGTATGATTTGAACCATCATGTTACTTGAACTGGACATTGACTATCCCTGTCCTGGAACGCAGCATGAGCCCCAACCCTGCATGACCCCAGATTAAAAAGTGCCGGGAAAAGGAGTCTTTGAACCACCATTTTAGTTGAACTGGACATTAACTATATCTGTCCTGTACCGCAGTATGACCATTAAACCTGTCTGACCCCCAGATTAAAAATTGCTGGAAATAGGAGTCTTTCAACCACCATTTTAGTTTCACTAGACATTGACTATACCTGTCCTGGACCACAGCATGAGCCCCAAACCTGCATGACCCCCACTTTTAAAAAGTGCCGGAAAAAGGAGTCTTTCAACCACCATTTTAGTTTCACTGGACATTGACCATACCTGTCCTGGGCCACAGCATGACTCTTAAACCTGTGGCACCTGTGGCACTATGCTATTTTGTACAGTGACTGTCATTTAGTATATTTTTTGGTAACTGACATTTGTTTACAGAATTTATTTAGGGAAGTTTTATTTATAGTTTTACATTATTATCATTTTGCTTTTTTTTCAAGTGTGATAACATACAACATACACCCCTCTCTGCAGTTTTTAAAGGTATTTTTTACACTTGTAGATGTGTTAATTCGTCCGCACACCCCATAAGTAATAAAAATGTCCTAATCATCCCTAAAACACTTCTTAGTTGAGAAGACATTTGCCCTCCTGGCTTCTGAGAGTGATTCAGCCAATCAATTCAATGGTTTCATTTTTCCTCCAAATCCTTATTCAGTGATTAGGGACAGACACCCCTGGAGATCAAATGATGCGACCCCATAGTGACTCCAGCCCCAGAAAATTTTAAGCCTCAAATTGTGCAATTTGTGTCCAGCCCTGGAGCCCTTTTTAACACTACTTAACCTCACAGAAATCACCTTTTTCAAAATCTGAGGTGCCTCTATCAACACCTAATACATAAATCAGTGGCACACTAAAGACTAAGTAAAACCTCAAGTTATATAGGCTTGCTGCACTCAACCACCTCATTTAAATCCGTGCAGGTTAATTCAATTGCAGGTTCCTATCACTCCTGGGGAAGTGGCAGTCTGAATGGACTCCTAGCAAGGTAACATGTTTTAGTGTAGGGACTCACCTGCTCTGGGAACCCCTTGACGTGTTGGGAGGTGAGCTTAATACAATCTTTGATCAAATACTGTAAACTAAGAGTCCCAGGTTTTTCATATTTTCCTTAGCTGTAAAGCATTTCCTATATTCCTATATAACTTGAGGTTTTACTTAGTCTTTAGTGTGCCACTGATTTATGTATTAGATGTATGTCATTGCCTTTCAGTGTGCACCTATGCTTATGTTTTCAAAGTATATATTAGATGTGCACAGCCTTTTACATTTTGTAGTCTATCAACACAGCTGGCCTGCGCCAAAGTGAAAAAAACACGTATCTGAAATGCATGCTGATAATAAAAGGTATTTTTTGGCACCTATCAATTCACCTGTGGAGACTACAAAATTGCTGTATTCAAATTTAACTGCAAAGTAGATCTATCAACAAAGCTTTACTGACCAGAAGTGAAAAAAACACCTGTGTGAAATGTATACGGATATTAAAAGGTATTTTTGGCACCTTTCAATTCACCTGTGGTGACTACAAAATTGCTGTATTCACATTTAACTGCAAAGTAGCTCTATCAACAAAGCTGTACTGCGCCAAAGTGAAAAAACACGTATCTGAAATGTATTCGGATAATAAAAGGTATTTTTGGCACCTATCAATTCACCTGTGGTGACTACAAAATTGCTGTATTCAAATTTAACTGCAAAGTAGATCTATCAACAAAGCTGGCCTGCGCCAAAGTAAAAAAACACGTATCTGAAATGTATTCGGATAATAAAAGGTATTTTTGGCACCTTTCAATTTACCTGTGGTGACTACAAAATTGCTGTATTCACATTTAAGTGCAAGGTGCCTCAATGAACAAAGCTGTACTGCGCCAAAGTGAAAAAACACGTATCTGAAATGTATTCGGATAATAAAAGGTATTTTTGGCACCTATCAACCTGTGCTGACTACAAAATTGCTGGATTCTAATTTAACTTCAAGGTTGCTATATCAACAAAGCTGGAATGGGCAAAATTTTAAAAGAACACCTATCTGAAATGTATACTGATAATAAAAGTGGAGTTTTGCACCTAACAAAGAGACCTGCAGTTACTAGAAAAGATGTGTATCCTAATATAAGTTCAGGCTGCCCAATATCCAGGAAATATTTCAATAGAAAACTGTTAATAATAAAGCTATTGCAGTGCAATGTCTACACTAAGTCTTGGTGAACGTTATCCAGTTTTCTTTATAGAGCTTGTCTGTGTTCGCCCGCCGACCCCCCCCGCTCTCCCCGTGACTTTACAGCGGTAGATGCTCCTTTAAAATTCTCTACCTAACTACATAAAATCTTCCAATCTCTGATATAACTAAGTTGTAAGGATCACAGCTAACAGTAGAGCTTTCTCTGTGAAGAAATAGAATAATTTTGCTGAGCTGTTTGGACACAGGCAGAGCGCACGTCCTACTGCTATGAGACGCTGAGAGACACTGATCATGAACAGGAAGGGCTGTTCTATGTAAAACGAGGTCATGTGATTTTTCCAGCCAATCGCAACCATACACATCCCAGTCATGACGTCGCACACACATCTCACCCTGCTCTATTCTGTAAGCTGATTTGCTGGCCGCCAAAATGACAGGAAGCGCCGAAAATGGCGTGATATTAATAGATGATGCACAGATTTTAACCTAAATTATCGCATGATCTAAAAATTTCGATCAACATAAAAACTGTGCCGATTTCAACTTTGTCGATAATAATCGCTCAACACTACACCTAATAAAAACTATTTTTTTTGATTCATACTCCATGCCTCACAGAGCTGAGATTTATTTCTTGAGCGATCTTATATATTTTCACTTAAATTTTTAATGATCCACTTTTTCACTACATTTAATCGTTTTTAGACAGCTTTGATTTTTCACTTTATTCATTCATTCATTTGAAAGACAACTCTTTTTGCTATTCACTAACATGTTTAATGATTTTTCGCTCATTTCCAGCCTGTCTCGAATCGGAATACATGTTAGGCGCAGTCCCGCACTGCGCCTAAGTCCCGCACTTTGCCTCACACACTGGCGAGGCGCAGGGAACTTTTCACCGCATGTATGAGCGCACCTCCTCAGGCGGCGAATCTTAGGCGCAGTCCCACACTGCGCCTAAGTTCCGCACTGCGCCTCACAAACTGACGAGGCGCGGTGGACTTTACACCGCATGTATGAGCGCACCTCGGGCGCCAACATACATGAGGCGCAGCTTTCACGTTCGAGCGCTTGAAAACGTGCGCTCTGATGTGCCAAGATTCATACATGTCACCCGCAGTTTATTATGAAGTATAAACATGGTAGTTTGAATCCAGTTTCTGCGTGACACCAATTTGTTGAAATGCAGCGTATGGAATGATAGACCATAACTACAGGGAATGTTTTAGGTGCTTATTTTGCATTCGGTGCCATTAGTGATGGAAGTTAGTACAAAACTGGAATACTGAAGTACATGCAAATGCTGCAAAACTGGCTTTGGATGAACTTCCTCAGTATGAAGAATGTGAATCGTATGTCCAAATTACAGACAGGAAAAACCACCTTCGCCTCCTCCTTGAGCCTCGTCTGTCATATTCATGTACCGTACCTATTGCCTCCGTTCCTTGACCGCGATCCTTGCCGGCTGTCCTGACCTTACGCTTGTCCCCGACTCCATGTTTGCATTACGATTTTGTACCTCGCTACACCACGGCTGCCATCGCAAGCAAGTCACATCAGGGGTAACGATCTGGTAGACTCCCGCCGCAGCAAGTCTATCCCGCTTTGCAACGGTCTCTGGTGAAAACCGGGACCTACTTAGATTCCGCTCCGTGTCGTGGCTATTGCCATCGTCCCCTTACTGTGCTGCGATCTGTGGCGGCTCCGGTAACCTACTACTGTGTTCTTTGAGGCTATGGTAGGATCTTAGCCCTCAGCTTGTTTCTTTCCAGATGGCGCTGCCATGACTTTATTGGGCTGCTTTCCTGCTTCAGTCTTTTGGTCAGTTTTGCCACTGTTAGTGCCCAGGGAATTTTAGAGTGAAGCGATTCTAAGAGCGGCGGCAGTCATGTGCATGTCATACTAAAACACAGCATTGTATGAAGACCAAACCAAGCTCCCATTGCATATGTAAGCATGGCATAATGTTCTACAGCACCCTACAGGCTATCTGCAGCCAGGAAACAGCTGATTTTTAACGAGATTCGTCCCAAACTAATTTGGGATGAAACGGATTTTGTCGGAAAATTCGGCGAAGTCGGCGAAACAGAATTTTTGAGAAATTCGCCCATCTCTAATGCCCACCCATTCACAGAATTCCTTCCAAATTCTAGGTACAACTTGGGCCCTTCAATCAGAAACAATATTCTTAGGGATGCAATAAAGTTTTAGCACATGACTAATAAACAAAGAAGCCAAAACTTTACTACTATGTAATTGTTTTATAAGGCACAAGATGGCACATCTTGGATAATCTAACAACAACTACCCATACAACAGTTTTACCATGAGACCTGGGTAAATCGGTTATGAAGTCCATAGAAAGGTGGGCCCATGGTCTTTTGAAAAGGGGAAGTAAATGGAGAATGCCATCAGGTAACTTCATGGGCACTTTCATCCTGGCACTTACCTCACAGGCCAACACAAATTTATGGGCATCCCCAGACCATGAAGGACCAGTGGTAAGACCTCGCCAACAGGTATTTAGTATCAGGTGTCCTGCAAAAACAGATCAGTGAATCTCCTGAAGCACCCAGAGGTGAAGATTGGTGGGTATAAACAATCTATCATATGGTGTGTTACTAGGTTCCAGATCTTGCAAATTGGCAATAGAGTTAGCAAGATTGTGAGCAATGGCTGCAATCACAATCCCAGACGAAAGAATTTTCTCAGAAATAGCCTTCGGAGTATTGCTGGTACAAAAACTACAAGACAAAGCATCAGTCTTAACGTTTTTCGTGCCAGGAGTATAGGTAATGATGAAATTAAAGTAAATAAAAGACATTGCCCAGTGAGCCAGCCTGGGGGTAAGTCACTTGGCACTATCCAAATATAGCAGGTTCTTATAATCATTGATCATGGTTGTCTCCATTCCTCGAATGCCAATTTTATGGCTAGGAGTTCACAATTCCCAAAATCATTTTTGCATTCTGAGTAGAAGAACTTCCTTGAGAAGAAGGCCACAGGTTGTAAGAGACTCAGGGTCCTGAGACAAAATAGCTCCCACCCCCGCTTCAAAAGCATCAACTTCAATCACAAATGAATGATCCAGATTGGAAATTGCCAAAATGACAAAACTTTTCTTAAGCTTTGCAAATGTCTGTTCTGCCTCTGGGGACCGATGGATTAGGTCATTCATATTTCTGGTGAGATCCATTAATGGCTTAGCTAAGACTGAACATCTTTTAATAAATTTATGGTAGTTATTGGAAACCCTAAAAAGGTTGGAGATACTTGAAGTAAGTAGTAGGGCATGACTTTCAGTGGATCCATACAAAAGGTCTCTGGGGTGATGATGTAACCCGGAA
Source organism: Phyllomedusa bahiana (assembly GCA_025379985.1). NCBI lineage: Eukaryota > Metazoa > Chordata > Amphibia > Anura > Hylidae > Phyllomedusa > Phyllomedusa bahiana. The sequence continues at coordinate 78,137 of JAODAL010004488.1, read as the reverse complement.
AGGTGACTTTTTGGATCCCAAAGAGGCACTTGAACAACTTAGCAAACAGATTGTTCTGATATAACCTTAGTAGCACATTTCTGAAATGCTCAATATAGGCAGTCCACTCAGAAGAAAAGATGTCAAAAAGGTATGCCACCACATATTGGCCCAGGAGTAGTGTTGAGCGATTACGTTGGCTATCGACATCGGGCGATAGTCGATAGTCGGCCACCATCGATAAGGTTTTTCGATAGTGAGCAGTCGATTATGAGCGATGACCATTAAAGTCTATGGGAGAGCAACAACACCTTCATTCTTACACCCAAACAGGGCTGGAGAAGCTGGAATTAACAGCCACAACAGTCAAATGGATACCTGCAACATCTTAGGCACAACACTTAGGCTATAAAAGCCACAGAAAAAAAGTCACACACCATTCACTATCCCTGTCTTGTACCACAGCATGACCCTTAAACCTGCATCACCCACAAATTAAAATGTGCCAGAAGGCAGTATTATTTGAACCATCATTTTACTTGAACTGGACATTGAATATCCCTGTCCTGGAACGCAGCATGAGCCCCAAACCTGCATGACCCCCACATTTAAAAGTGCCGGAAAAAGGAGTCTTTCAACCACTATTTTAGTTTCACTGGACATTGACTATCCCTGTCCTGGGCCACAGCATGACCATTAAACCTGTCTGACCCCCAGATTAAAAAGTGCCGGAAAAAGGAGTCTTTGAACCAACATTTTAGTTTCATTGGACACTAACTATATCTGTCCTGTACCGCAGAATGACCATTAAACATGTCTGATCCACAGATTAAAAAGTGCCGGAAATAGGAGTCTTTCAACCACCATTTTAGTTTCACTGGACTTTGACAAGAACTGTCCTCGACTGCAGTATGACGATTAAACCTGTCTGACCCCCAGATTAAAAAGTGCGGGAAAAAGGAGTCTTTCAACCACCATTTTAGTTGAACTGGACATTGACTATACCTGTCCTGTGCCACAGCATGACCAAGGGCCGGAGTTACAGTGGGTGCGGTGAGAGCCCAGGCTGGCGTCCGTCATCTATTAACACACAGGTTAAAATGCCCTGATGACGCAGCAACGAAAACTGTCGTGCTGAAGCAGAGTGCGGAAGCGGAAGTGTGAGAACTCCAGCCTTCCTCAGTACACAGTCAAGACCTGGGTAGCGCTTGCCCCTCCGTATGAGTGCGGACCAATTGAGCTTCACTTGGAAATACTGGTGGTTAACGCTCCTGTTCCACCCAGGTGCCCTTTTTCTTGGCATTCTTTTTCTCATTTTACTCAACGTGCTGGAGGAAATTGTCTCTGTACTTTGTTCTCTGTCCGTGCTCCATACTCCATGTCCTCTGAATAACCTACATCTGGTCAAGTTTTCCTGTACCTCCCTTGTACAATTCAGAGGAATTTTTTTTACCAGCTATTTTGTACATGCAAGTTTTTTAGTAGTTTAATTCTAGAAAACACATTTTTTAAAATAGGATGGAATCCCACCATGTCTTTGTTTCTCTTTTTTTAATTGTATTAAATGGGTTGTCTCAATACAGGGATTGCTAGCTATGTTAAAGATGATGCTGCAGGTTGCATTAACCACTGAAGAACAGATTGGCGACGCTGTTCGTTACTGAGATTCACAGGGCCCTGACCCAGCGATGACAGGCCTGACGGTCCTGCAACAGACGATCCGCTGGCATGCGTGTTGTCGCCAGCACTGGAAGGAGCACCTTCTCTCGTACCTCTACCTCCATGTCCTACCCCCCTCTTTGCTCGCTTACCACCTGAATTTCGCTCCATGTTCAGAAATATACAAATTTGAGAAGGTATGGAAGAGTTTTGGAAAGTCTCTTATTAAAAGACGGCAAATCACAGCTATTCTCAAATCCCTCAAATCAAAACAAAATTGCTGGATTCAAATATAACTGCAAAGTAGATCTATCAACAAAGCTGGCCTGCGCCAAAGTGAAAAAACACGTATCTGAAATGTATTCGGATAATAAAAGGTATTTTTTGGCACCTATCAATTCACCTGTGGTGACTAAAAAATTGCAGTATTCACATTTAAGTGCAAGGTGCCTCAATGAACAAAGCTGTAGTGCACCAAAGTCAAAAAACACGTATCTGTAATGTATTCGGATAATAAAAGGTATTTTTTGGCACCTATCAATTCACCTGTGGTAACTACACAATTGCTGGATTCAAATTTAACTGCAAGGTGGCTCTATCAACAAATCTGGACTGGGCAAAAGTGCAATAAACACGTATCTGTAATGTATTCGGATAATAAAAGGTATTTTTGGCACCTATCAATTCACCTGTGGTGACTACAAAATTGCTGTATTCAAATTTAACTGCAAAGTAGATCTATCAACAAAGCTGGCCTGCGCCAAAGTGAAAAAACACGTATCTGAAATGTATTCGGATAATCAAAGGTATTTTTTGGCACCTATCAATTCACCTGTGGTGACTAAAAAATTGCAGTATTCACATTTAAGTGCAAGGTGCCTCAATGAACAAAGCTGTAGTGCGCCAAAGTCAAAAAACACATATCTGAAATTTATTCGGATATTACAAGGTATTTTTGGCACCTATCAACCTGTGCTGACTTGCTGGATTCTAATTTAAGTACAAGGTGGATATATCAACACAGGTGGAATGGGCAAAATTGAAAATGAACACCTATCTGAAATGTATACTGATAATAAAAGTGGAGTTTTGCACCTAACAAAGAGACCTGCAGTTACTAGAAAAGATGTGTATCCTATAAGTTCAGGCTGCCCAATATCCAGGAAATATTTCAATAGAAAACTGTTAATAATAAAGCTATTGCAATGTCTACACTAAGTCTTGGTGAACTTTATCCAGTATTCTTTATAGAGCTTGTCTATTCGTATAATACAAGATATTTTGGCACCTTTCAATTCACCTGTGGTGACTATAAAATTGCTGGATTCAAATTTAAGTGCAAGGTGGATATATCAACAAAAGTGGAATGGGCAAAATTGAAAATGAACACCTATCTGAAATGTATACTGATAATAAAAGTGGAGTTTTGCATCTAACAAAGAGACCTGCAGTTACTAGAAAAGATGTGTATCCTATAAGTTCAGGCTGCCCAATATCCAGGAAATATTTCAATAGAAAACTGTTAATAATAAAGCTATTGCAATGTCTACACTAAGTCTTGGTGAACTGTATCCAATATTCTTTATAGAGCTTGTCTGTGTTCGCCCGCGGGGGCCTCCCTCCGCTCCCCCCCGTGACTTTACAGCAGTAGATGCTCCTTTAAAATTCTCTACCTAACTATGTAAAATCTTCCAATCTCTAATCTAACTAAATTGTAAGGATCACAGCTAGTAGTGTAGGTTTCTCTGTGAAGAAATATAATAATTTCGCTGAGCTGTTTGGACACAAGCAGAGCGCACGTCCTTCTGCTCTGAGACGCTAAGAGACACTGAGGCTGAACAGGAAACGCTGTTTTATGTAAAACGAGGTCATGTGATAGTTCCAGCCAATCGCAACCATATACATCCCAGTCATGACGTCGCACACACATCTCACCCTGCTCTATTCTGTAATCTGATTTGCTGGCCGCCAAAATTACAGGAAGCGACGAAAAAGGCGCGATCTTAATAGATGATGCACGGATTTTAACCTAAATTATCGCATGATCTAAAAAATCCGATCACCATAAAAACTGTGCCAATTTCAACTTTGTCGATAATAATCGCTCAACACTACCCAGGAGGTCTCTAAAAATACAGTTAATGAACGACTGGAAGAGTGCAGGCATGTTACACAACCTGAAGGGCATAACGAGGTGTTTGAAAAGTCCCTCCAGGGTGTTGAATGCAGTCTAAACAGATCAGGGATTAAGGGAAGAGGGTACTGATTCTAAAAAATAATGTTGGTCAGCTCTTGATAGTCGATACAGGGCCTAAGACCCGATCCTTCTTTTCCACAAAGAAGAATCCTGCCCCCATAGGGGAATTCGAAGGACAGATATTCACCTTTAGAAGACTATCCTGTCTTTATTCACCCATGGCCATATGCTCGGGAGCTGAAAATTGAAGATCCTTCCCTGTGTTCAATATTACAGCCGTGGTACCACACACCTATGAGAAGTCAATAAATCAGCAGATTTTTTTTCAAGAACATCAGCAAAGTCAGAAATGAAATCAGGAAGGTTGACTTTCTCCATTTGGCACTCAGATAACTGCAGCGAAATACAATGGGAGGAGCACTGAGGAGCCCATTTAATCAATTCCCCTCTACTCCAGTCAAAGAAGAGGTTATGATTATGTAACCAAGGGAGACCCAAAATAATGTCTGATGATATATTGTCCAAAGTAAATATAAGTCTTTGTAAGGGATAAATGGCACTCACCGGTAAACGCCCATCAGTTGCACCTGAGACTCCTCGTTGTTTCACACTGGTTTGTAGCGCACGGCTCCCTGGCTTCCAACCACAAGCCTCTTAGACAAGAGTTTAAGCGAAAAAAAATTTCACTGAATGGGACCAGCGCTTCCACGTATTGTACCTATATGTGTGTGGTTATGTAAGCACTCAATAAATTTTTGCACTCTTTTTACCTGGAAGCGCTGGTCCCATTCAGTGAAATTTTTTTTCGCTTAAACTCTGATATATTGTCCAAGACAATAAAGATTAGAAACTCAGAATTGATATTGCTAACCTGCAAATAAAACTGGGAATTTTTAAAGCGGATACTCCATTCCACCAAAAGTGAAAAGTCAGCTCCCATATGGGAAAAGAATGATCCACCTCCACCAAATCTAGACACTGGGCTGACACAAAGGCAAAACTAACAAAGATGGCAGCTGCTTCAGAATCAACCAGGGCCCATCCAGATACAGACTTAGAATAAAAAATACAAGGACACCTGCAATAATACTTAATACTACTACTACTACTACTACTACTACTACTAATAATAATAATAATAATAATAATAATAATAAGAAGAAGAAGAAGAAGAAGAAGAAGAAGAAGAAGAAGAAGAAGAAGAAGAAATTTGAGTGCATGTGCTCAACATCATATCCAGAGATTGTCTTTTCAAACCAGACGTATAATTGCTGCTCGCATTGCAGCAGAGGATAAGTGTGAGGGGGGGGGGAGGGGTCAACCTGTCAGTCTGATGAGACCAAGATAAACTTATTTGGTTTAGATGGTATCAACCACCTGGTGGTAACCAGGTGAGGAGTACAAAGACAAGTGTGTCTTGCCTACAGTCAAGCATAATGGTGGGAGTGTCATGGTTTGGGGCTGCATGAGTGCTACCGGCTGTTGGGAACCATGAATGCCAACATGTTATGTGAGATAGTGAAGCAGGGCATGACCCCCTCACTTCTGAGCCACAGGACAGTATTTAAACATGATAATGACCGAAAACACACCTCCAAGATGACCACTGTGTTGCCAAAGAAAATTAGAGTAAAGGTGCTGGGCTAGCCATGACTCCAGACCTAACCCCTATTGGATCCACAACTGTATATAATGAGCAGTTTCTTCTAGAATGGAATGAAATTCTATCATCTTGCTCCATCAAATTGATACAACTTATCATAAAATATGAAAATGAAAAACTACAAGAAATTTCTGAAGAAATCAAAGAATTGGTGACAAGTATTGCAGAATTCCAAGATTTATCTACATATACAGAAGAAATACAAAAAATGAAAGAGAACATGTCAAAATTGGAATGTAGCATCATGGAAACGAAAAAATCAAAACTAAAAAGAGACACTGAAGATTACGCCCTGAATCAAGTGTATGAATGGGGTCAGAGATCTTCACAACCTGGTCACCTAAAATCCATTCTGAAACATAAGTCTCGTCATTTTAAAAACAGAAACAAAAAGGTCAGTTTTGGATCTACTGACTCTGATTCATCGGAATCCAACACAGATACCTCCAGAGATACATCGCAAGAGCACTCATCACAAAGTGACATAGGAGCGAGTGGACCCCACCACAAAAACATTAACAGAAACAAAAGGAAACAGCGCTCAAAAAACGATGGAAAAGAGGTGGGCGAAAACACCGCAAAAGAGAAATCCCATATGCAGATAAGACAACGGGAGAACAAATAGAGGATCATCATACCATTGCAGTACATAACATCTCAACAATTGTCTTAACAGAGGATGAAAAAAATGTACTATCTATGGGCCTCAATTTTGCATTAAAGGAGAATTTCGACTTGGTTTCCCCCATTAGAGATGTCAACAAGTTTGTTCGCAACTTGACTGAAAAAAAACACTTCTGGCAAGAAGACATAACGCAGGACTCCCATACTAGTACAAACCATACATTAAATCAGTATCAAGGACTGAATTTGTAGGAGCAAATTTCCCTCATGACATTACAGGAACTTAGTTCCCTAGAATACAATACACAATATGAGCCCGTTTGTCAAGCTGAAGATTTTACCGTCAGCAATCCGGACTTTTATCCTGTAAATTCAAGAACCAAATCTATGGACGTTTTTCAACAACTAGTAGAAAGAGACCTTAGATCTCTACATAATTTACAGAAAGAAAGCATGCTTAATTTGTCGGCTAGACATAGAGCAGCTTTACGGCATCTTTTGTCACTAGAGGAAATAGAAATACGAATGGCAGACAAGGGAGGTATGGTGGTGGTTATGAACCGTGAAAAGTATCGTGAATCTATGATGACCATGTTGTCTAACACCACTACATACAAGTATCTCCAACAGGATCCCACCAACAAATTCAACAAAGAACTAATACAATTAGTAGAAGAATGGTTATATCTTATGTTAAGTAAAAAAACAGGCAGACTACATAATTAACAACCATCCAGTTGTTCCAGTTCTGTTCGGGGTCCCAAAAATTCAAAAAAATTTATCAGATCCCCCCACATGAGACCAATTGTCTCAGGTATTCATTCCCTGTCAGAAAGTTTATGCCAGTGGCTTGACTCTCTATTGCAGCCACTGGTCAAAAGGGTCCCTGGCTTTTTACTGGATACCAAAGATGTTCTTAATGCGGTACATAATATCACATGGTCAAGCTCTTACAGTTAGGTAACCAGCGATGTAGATGCTCTCTACACTAGTATCCCCCATACGGTAGCATTTGAGGCACTTAATCACCATCTCAAAAAATATAGCAATTACTCACCATATCTACAGCAGTACATACTAGATGTGGTTAGGTTTCTAATGTCACACAACTATTTTATTTTCAATCAAAAATTCTATCTACAACAGTCAACACTCCAAAGACACCCAAAAAAAGAAATGTACCTACATTGGTACTAAATCAAACTAAGCAATTTAGGGCGATTAAAAATATAGTATTAAAATATCTCCCAATTCTTTCCGAAGATCCAATAATAGATTCAATATTATCTAAGGGATGTACAATAGTACAAAGAAAAGCAAAAACCTTAGATAATCTACTAACCTCTAGCTACTATAAATCCCCTGACAAAACTACCACCTGGCTTAGTTGCAGAGGTTTTTTTCAAGTGTGGCCTCAGACAATGCCGCACTTGTCTTTCTGCTAGTCCGAGTAAGGAATTTCAGGACAATACTGGTACTAGAGATGGGCGAATTTCCCGAAATTCGTTTCGTCACTTCGCCGAATTTTCGGCAACAAAAAATAACTTCGTTCCGAATTACTTCGGAACGAATCAGCGTTAAAAAAACGCTATTTCCAGGCTGCACAGCGCCTGCAGGGTGCGGTAGAACGTTGTGCCATGCTTAAATATGCAGAGGGAGCTTGATTTGGTCTTCATACAATGTTGTGTTTTAGTATGACACGCACAGGACTGCCGCCGCTCTTAGAAGCGCTTCACGATAAAATTCTCTGGGCACTTAAGAGGGCAACTGACCAAAAAAAACTGAAGCTGGGGGAATGTTGCCTGATAAAGTCATGCCAGAGAAAGCTGGGAAAAAACAGCTGAGAGCTCTGGTGGGACTTTATGACAGAGTGTGATGGTGACGGCGCTCAGCCACAGCAAGCATGAGGTCAGAACAGTGGCAAATGGACATTCTGGAGGTGGCAAAAACAGGAATAGGTCACAGAGTGCACAATGCACAGTGTGGAGGGGTGACGGCATCAGCCACAGCAGCAGCATGAGGTCAGGACAGTGGCACAATGGACACAGTGTGTAGGATCTACGGCATCAGCCACAGCAGACGCATGAGGTCAGAGACAAGTGGCACAATTCACAGTGTGTAGGTCACAGCAGCGCCACAGCAGCAGCATGAGGTCAGACAGTGGCACAAATGACACAGTGTGTAGGTCACGGCGATCAGCGCACAGCAGCAGCATTGAGGTCAGACAGGACATGGCACAATGGACACTGTGGTGTAGGTTACGGCATCAGCCACAGCAAGCTGCTTGAGGTCAGACGTGGCACAATAACACAGTGTGTAGGTCACGGCAGCTGCCACAGCAGCAGCATAGGTCAGACAAGTGGCACATTGACACAGTGTGTAGGTCACGGCAGCAGCATGCTTGAGGTCTGAGTGCCACAATCACATTCTGGAGGTGGCTAAAAAAATCAAATTATCAGGAGTAGGCCACAGGTTGGACAATGACACAGTGTGTAGGTCACAGCAGCAGTCTCAGCAGCAGCATGAGGTCAGACAGTGGACAATGACACAGTGTGGTAGGTCACGGCAGCAGCCATAGCAGCAGCATGAGGTCAGACAGTGGCAAATTGGGACACAGAGTGTATGACACGCAGCGCAGCATGAGGTCAGGCAGTGGCACAATACATTCTGGAGGTGGCAAAAACAGGAGTAGGTGCACAGAGTTGGACAATGACACAGTGTGTAGGTCACGCAGGCAGCCCACAGCAGCAGCATGAGGTAAGACAGTAGGCACAATGACACAGTGTGGAGGTCATGGCAGCAAGCCACAGCCAGCAGCAATCGAGGTCAGACAGTGCACAATGACACAGAGTGTAGGTCAGGGCAGCAGCCACAGCTGCAGATGAGGTCAGACAGTGGCACAATGACAGAGTGTGTAGTTCACGCTTCAGCCACAGCACAGCATGAGGTCAGGGACAGTGGCACCAATGACACAGTGTGTAAGTCACAGCAGCAAGCCACAGCAGCAGCATGAGGTCAGACAGTGGCACATGGACACAGTGTGTAGGTCACGTGGCAGGCAGCCACAGCAGCAGCATGAGTCAGACAGTGGCACAATTGAAACAGTGTGTAGGTCACGGCAAGCACGGCCACCAGCAAGCTGCATGAGGTCAGACAGTGGCACAATCACATTCTGGAGGTGGCAAAAACAGGAGTAGGGCCACGATTGGGACAATGATACAGTATGTAGGTCCTCTGCAGGCAGCCACAGCACAGCAGCAGCAGGAGGTTCAGATCAGTGGCACAATAACACAGTGTGTAGGTCACGGCAGCAGCCACAGCAGCTGCTGAGCTCAGACAGTGGCACAATGAACAGTGTGTAGGTCACGGCAGCAAGCAGCATGAGGTCAGGCAGTGGCACAATGAATCGGACGGTGGCAAAAACAGGAGTAGGCCACAGAGTGGGACAATGACAGGTGTGGAGGTCACGCAGCAGCCACAGCGAGCAGCATGAGGTCAGACAGTGGCACAATGACACAGTGGGTGGTCACGGCAGCAGCCACAGCAGCAGCATGGAGGTCTGACAGTGGGCACAATGACACTAAGTTGTGGGAGGTCACGGCAGCAGCCACAGCAGCAGGCAGCATGAGGTCAGACAAGTGGCACAATGACACAGTTGTAGGTCACGGCAGCAGCCACAGCAGCAAGCCTGTGAGCTAGCAGTGGCAAATTGACACAGTGTGTAGGTCACGGCTAGCTGCAGCATGAGGGTCATGGCAGTGCACAATGACATTTGGAGGCGGCTCAAAAAAAAGGAGTAGGCCACAGGTGGGGACAATGACACAGGTGTAGGTCACTAGCAGCAGCCACAGCAGCAGAATGAGGTCAGACAGTGCACAATGACACAGTGTGTAGGTTCACAGGGGCAGCAGCCTCAGCGCTGCATGAGTTCAGACTGTGGCACATTGACACAGTGTGTATGTCACGGCAGATGCCACAGCAGCAGCTTGAGGTCAGACATTGGACACAATGACACAGGTGTGTGGTCACGCAGCAGCAGCATGAGGCCAGACAGTGACATGGCACAGTGTGTAGGTCACAGCAGCAGCCACAGCTGCAGCATTGAGGGTCTGGACAGTGGCACAATGACCACAGTGTGTAGGTCACAGCAGCAGCCACAGCAGCTGCATGAGGTCAGACTGTGGCACATTGATTACAGGTGTAAGGGTCACGCAGCAGCTACAGCAGCAGCATGTGGTCAGACTGTGGCACAATGTCACAGTGCTGTAGGTCACAGCAGCAGCACAGCTGCAGCTTGAGGTCAGACAGTGGGCCAATCACATTCTGGGAAGGTGGCAAAAACAGGAGTAGGCCACAAAGTGGGACAATAAAAACAGTGTGTAGGTCAGGGGCCAGCACCACAGAAAGCAGCATGAGGTCGGGCCCAAGTGGCACAATGAATTTTTGTAGGTGGCAAAAAAAGGATTAGGCAGGAGTGGCACAAAAAAAAAAGTGTTTTGGTAAAGGCAGAAACCCACACCCAGAATGAGGTCGGGACAGTGGCACAATGACAAGGGGTTAGGTCAGGGGAAAGCAGCCCCCAGCGCAGCATGGGTCGGACAGTGGCCCCAAAAGCCCATTTGGAGGTGGCAAAAACAGGAGTAGGCCACAGAGTGGAACAATAACAAGTGTGTAGGTCACGGCAGCAAGCCACAGCAGCAGAATGAAGGTCGACAGTGGCACAATCACATTCTGGAAGGTGGCAAAAAAATCAGGAGTAGGGCCACAGAGTGGGACAATGACACAGTGTGTTGGTCAACGGCAGCCAGCTACTAGCAGCAGCATTGAGGTCAGACAGTGCACAATGTCACAGTCGTGGGAGGTCAACATTCAGCAGCAACACAGCGCAGCATGAGGTCACGACAGCGGCGCAATGACAGTGGTAGGTCATCGCGCAAGCTGCCCAGCTGCAGCATGAGGTCAGACAGTGGGCACAATGGACACAGTGTGTAGGTCAGGCAAAGCAAGCCAATGAAGCAGCTGAGGTAGACAGTGGAACAATGACAGTGTGTAGGTCCACGGCTGCCACAGCAGCAGCATGAGGTCTGGCAGTGGCCAATGAACAGTGTGACGGGTCACGGCAGCAGCCCAGCAGCAGCATAGAGGTCAGACAGTGGCACAATTGACATTCTGGAAGGTGGGCAAAAAACAGGAGTAGGGACAAAGAGTGGGACAATGACACAGTGTGGACGAGGTCACATCGGCAGCAGCCACAGCAGCATCATGAGGTCATGCAGTGGCAAATGACATTCTGGGAGGTGGCAAAAAAAAAACAGGCGTATGGCCACAGAGTGGACAAAATGACACAGTGTGGAGGTCACCAGGCAGCAGCCACAGCAGCAGCATGAGGTCAGGACAGTGGCACAATGACAGAGTGTGGAGGTGGGTGCTATACCAGTCACTGGTAAAGATGGTTGGTGGCAGATGGAGAAACTGTCTAGCAGATGTGTGGCATCAGGCGGGTGGCAGCATCAGTATAGTGGTGAGGCAGGTAGTTTGAACCCAGGACTCATTTCTCACAGTTTGGGTGAGGCGATTCTCCATGGCTGATGTAGTCTGACGCCCTAAGGGCTTTGGTGTGTGGAAATCCTGGCCGATCCAAGCCTGATTCAAACTTGACAAAGTGGTCAGTCTTCCACATTTTTCCATGGACAAGCGGGTTCTCCTTGGGGTAACGATGGCCCCGCCCGCACTGAACACTTCCGCTCTGATGCCACACTATGCAGGCAGGGACCGCTTCTCCACGGCAACTCGGCACGTTGCGGCCACGCATCAGTTTGGCTGCCAAGTAGTCCAGCGGGATCTTCTAAATGGGGTGGCAGAGTGCTGTCCATGTAAGGCCACCACCTGTAGGTTCAGGAATGCTCCAGGTCATGCATGCTGCTGCTGGCGATACCCTCCTCACTAGGCGGGGTGAGGAAAGTGCCTCATCATGTGACTCCAGCGTAGGTTACTGATGATGGAGATGGTACTGGCTTCTACCCCCCCCCCCCCACTTCCCCCAGCAGCCGCGGCAGTAGTACGTGATCGCTGAGGAACCCCCATGTCAGACCTCAGAGGAGGGGATGATGATTGCGCACATAGACAGAAGCCAAATGATTACAGGAGGATTTCCCTATAGAATTTGAGTTTGTCCTCCCTCTCAATAGCTGGGATAATTATGCCTCCCATTTTGGACAAGTAGCGAAGGGTCCAATAGGGTGGAGAGCCAGAAGTTCATCCCTCTCGACCGGAATTTGCTGACTACCTATTCGGCTGTCAACTAGCAGGCAAATCAGCTTGACTGCGGAGCAATCTGCACAAGTGACTCTGAGGGGCTCCCTGCCTCCATTTCCTACTGTTTTACTGCCACGTGCTTGGGGTTCATCTGCCTAGTCTTCCTTCATCTCCATCCACTCCTCCAGTGCTCCTGTCATCCCCTCTTGTGACCTGGGTAAAAAATCAAACTCATTTCACCAGAAAAATGCTTTGATTCCAATGTCCTTCCACCTCCATTTCAGTCCAACACACGGACTCTGTGGACACGAGATGTAGTTCGCCACGTCTCCAAGTCCCTGCCGAGACAGATTTTTCAGCATCTGTTCAAGGTACATGAAGCAGTGGTATGACGTTAATTCATACAGTTTGTCATGGCGGAATGACAAATACGTTCGCCTCCTCGATTGGCTCAACAAATGGCTGTGTCAGATGAGCTGCCACTGGTGACATTAAAGTTTACCACAGGGGAGTACTTCTGTCTGACTGGATCATCAAAAAATCGTTCATGGCCTTTATCTGTTCATACTGTCGGTCCAACATGTGCAGGCTGGAATTCCAACAGGTGGGAAAATTGCATAACTGTGTTTGTTGGGGCAAGGCCGTTCTGACGCTGGAAACTCGAGGAGGTTGTTCCTGGATTTGTACGATTGGATAACTGGGCAATGCACAGTTTCCTGAGCCATTCTTCAGAATGTTCTGAAGTTCGGTGGAGACTTCAGGAAACCTTTTCACAACATGATTGTACACTGTTGCGCAATTGAGAAGCACATGGACCATCCAACCTCGGTACAGCTGCAGCGAATCACTTGTTCACTCCCATTGTCCACGTCACCTTGGTTCACGATTTGAAGTTGGCCGCGGTGGAATGCCAAAACATCGGATTTCTTGTGCATGTCCGCGGTGCAGTTCCTCCCATGTGTGAATTCAGTTAGACGAGGGAAAGCCAGGTTGTAGTACTGCGTGGACATCCGCTGTGCCCTACACATGTGGTATGATGGAGCAGTTAATTGCTGGTGGCTGACGATGGTGGTGGTGGTGGGAGGAGGAGGAGGCGGACATTGGCGCAGGAGCCGAAGTTCGACTACGTGGAGGAGAAAGCCTGGCGTACCTCCGTCCTTGTTGTTGGTATCTGTGCTGGGCGGGAAGTCATTCAACCAGGATGGCGTAAAGGACATGTACTGAGTCATGACCAGTAGTTACAGCTCAGAGTCCGAGCTGCCAGTGCACTTTGGAACAAACGATAAGCTTAAGGACTGGCCCACTTCTGTTCTACATATTTATGAAGTGCTGGTACTGCTTTTTGGAAAAGAAAATTTCGGCTTGGAACTCTCCATCTCGGCTCGGCACAAAGCCATTTGTTCTCTGAATGGTGCAGGAGTCACCATTTGGAAAGCGGAGGGACTGCCACGAAACGTACCAACAACTTGGACAAAAGCACGGTCAGCTGCTGCACCTTAGGATTGTTGGAGCTTACTGTTGTCTCTTTGCAATAGCACTCGCTGAACGACTAGCTGGAGGCCATGAGTAGGAGAAGTGAGCAGGTGCATCTGAGCTGGAGATGATGGTTTGAAGAGAAAGCTTCCTTCTGCAGAGGTGGTGGTGCCTTGACTGGCTGCCAATGGCATAGCATGCCAATGGCGCTGATGCTGCTGCTGTTTGCTGCGGCGTGTGGCAGGATGGACAACCACATCTGCTGCCACGTTTCTTCTTCAGGCCACCGGATGGTGACGATGCTGTGTTGACCACAGGCATGGTGCCTATGTTTTGCTTCCCTGGCCCACGACTCTTCACTTTCTGCTTTACAGATTCTACATATACCCATATTCGGCTCCTCCGGTGTATTTGCAAAAGAAACTGCCACAACAGCCGTAGTATAGGATTTTACGCAACGATCCGCACTGAGTGGACTACTGCCGCCGCTGCGACTCGCTGAGCCCCTGTGCCGTACTTTCTTGGACCTGCAAAGCGGTTGTTGTTCTTTTACCCCCGTGGCCTGCTTGGATCACGACCTCACACTGTGCTATCCTCGCTGAACTCACAGACCACACGACCCCACTTGCTGGCTGCGCGTCTGCAATGGACGCGCAAAGCTGACGGCCCTCTTCTCTGACGATGATGAAGCATTGCCTCAACTGGCTACCCAAGTTTTGGGCGGTCTGGGCTACATCATCATCTATTTGTGTTTCATTGTCACTGCTGTCATCATCAACCGGTCTTAGTATGCAGATGGCTGAAACCCTCACTACATGGAACCTCCATTCCACTCTCCAACATCTATACTTTGCCGCATACCTGCAAGAAGAGCAGGGGATATTTGGCCCCATTTCTTCGCTGCCAAGTAGCTTGCTGATTGCCCCTACTCATATGTTCATCATGCTATTAGTGGCGCTGACCCAGACCTCATTGTAGATTATCTGGCTGAGGGAACGGGATGGTTTATAGGGACAGAGGCAGAGGTTGAGGACATGTCGAGGGCCGCTGACCCGCTCCCCGGGCACATGCCCAACTAAGGGTTGTTGTACTGGCCGTTCCCACCGACTCTTTGGCTGTTGGGGGTTGTCAGATGTCATATGGGTGAAGTGGTTGGACATAGTAAACCAATCAAGGCAAAACCATTGGGTTGATAGGTAGTTAACGGCCGCTAGATGACGAGCGACAGTTGTGGCTAACGAGTGACCCTTTGCTGCGACGTCCCCTGCTGTGCTGCGGAACTGCTCAAGGAATGTTTGTTGCCAATGCCACTCGCAGGTGCAGAGCCTGCCACCTCTCTGTCTTGACATACTGTTTGTTCAAATGTTAAAGACACTGTTTTGATGGAAAGATATCTGTATATGATTTAAATACACACCCTGTATTTGTCGCCAAATGTGAACCACCTAAGAAGCTTGGGTAACAATTGGATATAAATTGCGCTCCACAAACATGGGCAGGAAAAATCTGACTTGTATGTTGCAGTTTAAAAAAATCTGAATATTAAAAGCACAAACAGCTTAATTAACCTTCGGATATGAATTTATGCTACGAATTTCTTCTGTGGCGGTTGAAAAACAAGTCTCTTTTAATGAGTACAACTGCAGAACAAGCTTAATCCTACCCCTGGTTTGTAAATGCGCCAAAAACAATTGGGCCACCACCAAACTAAGTAGCTTTTGTAGCCGTTGTTATCCAATTGGTGTTTTTTTACGCCACCAAACAAGAGATTAAAATTGTAATTACCATTAGCTTGTTGAATTATGCAAGCAGGAAAAATGTATAAATTTTGACAGTTGAAAATTACGGTTTCCCTTGGGGTCAGCACACCAGCAAAACAACGATTAATTAACTCCTGGATGTAATTTCGCGCAAAAGAATTGAGCAACCACATAAATAGTAGCTTGGTAGCGTGTTACAAATTGCGGTGTTTTTCTACGCACACAACAAGAGTTAAAATTGTAATTAACATTGCTTGTGAATTATGCTACAGGAAATA
This sequence comes from Phyllomedusa bahiana, assembly GCA_025379985.1. Taxonomy (NCBI): domain Eukaryota; kingdom Metazoa; phylum Chordata; class Amphibia; order Anura; family Hylidae; genus Phyllomedusa; species Phyllomedusa bahiana. The sequence continues at coordinate 62,249 of JAODAL010004488.1, read as the reverse complement.
TGTATATATTTGGCGGTTAAATATGACGGTTCTTGGAGGTCAGCACACCGCAAAAACAACGGCTTAATTAACCCCTTGGATGTAAATTCCGCAAAAGAATTGAGCAACACAAACTAGTAGCTTTGTTGCGTGTTACAATTGCGTGTTTTCCCACGCCACACAACAAGAAGATAAAATTGTAATTAACCTGTCGCTTGTGAATTATGCTACAGGATAAATGTATATCATTTTGGCGTTAAAAATTGTCGGTTTCTTGGGGTCTGCACACCCGCTAAACAAGCTTAATTAACCCTGGATGTAAATGCGCTAAAAAGAAATGAGCAACCACAAGAAATAGTAGCTTTGTAGCGTGTTACAATTGCGTGTTTTCTACGCCACACAACAAGAGATAAAATTTGTAATTAACTTCGCTTGTGAATTATGTTACAGGGAAAATGTATATATTTTGGCGTTGAAAATGACGGTTTATGGGGGTCAGCACACGAGCAAAAACAACGCTCAATTAATCCCCTGGTTGTAAATTGCGCAAAAGAATTGAAGCAACCACAAACTAGTAGCTTTGTAGCGTGTTGTTACATTGCTTGGTTTTCTACGCCACACAACATGACGTAAAATTGTAATTTCAACACTTTAGCTTGAGGAATTTTGCTAAGGGAAAAAGTATATATTTTAGCGTTGAAAATGACGGTTTCTTGGGCGTCAGCACACCAGCAAAACACGACGCTTAATTTAAACCCATTGGATGTAATCTTGCGCAATAGAATTGAGCCCACAAACTAGTTTCGATTTGTAGCGTGTTACAATTTGCGGGTTTTCTACGCCACACAAACAAGGAGGATAAAATTGTAATTAAACATTCGCTGTGTGACTATGCTACAGGAAAAACTGTAAATTTTTGGCAGTTTGAAATTGATGGTTTCTTTGGGAGGTCAGCACACCAGCAAAACATCGCTTAATTAACCCATGGTATTAATTGCGATAAATAGAATTGAGCAGCCAAAAAAATGAAGTGGTATTTGTATTGTATAAACGCTGTTTCTTTAAATGGAATACAAAAGGAATGGCTTAGATCAACTTGGATATTGAAGTATATGCAGCTGAAGTGGACGCACAATGGATTTCAAATCCAATACCCCAAAATCAGAGAAAAAGAACATTTATGTGAACAGGTCTCTGAGACAAGATGAGACACCCCACAAAATCGCTGTATAAAAATCAGTTCTTTCAGTGGAGGGGCTGGCCTTCACAATAAGCCGCAGCTGGCTGCACATTCCTGATCTGTTTTGTGAGAGGAGTGTGAGCTCCCGGATCGTCGCGCCCTTGGAACTTATTATTGCGGGTCGACGTCACAGAAATCCCTCCGGCCTCTGATTGGTTTCATCTCTGCACATGTCATGCATGGCTATGCACCTTCTTCCTCCAGAGTGCTTTGTCCCATGTAGTGCCATGTGCTCGCAGCCATTTTATCAATCAAAAGCACACTTAGTTCACCCGAAGTCCCCCAAACTTCGACTTCGTTCGGGAAACCAAATTTTTTTCCTAAAATTTCCCTTAAACAAATTTCCCCATTTGTTAAATCGTTTTCCCCATCTTTTCCCACTAAAAGGGTTTTCTCCTTATCGCAAATTTTTTGAAAGCTTAATATGAAAGGCCCAAAACAAAGGGCCTCATTATGAAAACTGTCTAGGTGAAAAAATTTTTCTTTGTTCCCCAAATGAAAACCCAAATTCGGGGTTTAAACCCTTTTCCCATTTTCCCCCAGAGCACTATAAAAATGAAAGAGGGGGCCTATTGTTTTTATGGACAAAAAGAAAATCTTACACCTAGACATAAGGGGGTATATATTGCACTTTTATGAAAACCCCCCATAAATCAAATTTTTTTTTCCTTGCAGCCACTTTTACTTTATCTTTAAATTTTTTTGGTTTTTGGTTCATGTTTTTGTCCCTCAAAAGTGCCCTTTTTAGTGTTTTTTTAAAAATGTTTTTGGTTTTAGAAATAATATTAGGGTAACTGGATTAAAAAATGGCAAATCTCTATACTAAAAAAAGAGTGGTGGAAAAATAAATTCCGACCTTAAATGGCCCCCTTCATTAAAAGGGGTGTTTCCCAAAGGCCAGTACGGGGTCCTCTTTTATTTATTTATTTACAAATTTTGATATAGAGGAGGGAATTTTTTAGCACTGTTTTATTTTTTAAGAGGGAACACCAAATTTATGTAGTGTAGTAAAAATTATGGAAGATTTTTGTAAAGTGCAAGCAAAATCTTGAACACTAAAGTTTTTTGATTCTTTTGGGAAAAATGGGGTTTCCCAATAGGGGATAAATTTTAAAGTTCGGGCATCTGGATACAAATTTTAATTTGCAGGCCCCCTTTATTTCCTGGGGGGAAAAAAAGGGAAAAATTTCACTTGTTGAAAGGAAAGGGGTGTTCTTGTAGTTCATAGAAAAACAAAACAGCATGCAATGTAAATTCATCGGCCTCTAAGGCCCGGTATTTGGCGTGTTTTAAAAAAAGGCAGGGATCACGGGAAAGAAGGGAAAAATATTACCCGTGTATATACATTTGTGCGCCTCACTTGGTTTATGCTGTTCGTTTGGACTCCAATTTATAGAAAGGATTTAATGAAAAGATGGGGAAACCCAAAACCTTAAAACCGGAAAAGGGAGCATTTATATAAAATCCCCTACAAAAAGTTTTTGGGGGAAAAAAAAATTTCATGTGGGACCTCCTTAAAAGTAAAGGGGGACGTTCCCTTTTTCCTGGAAAAAAAGGTTTCCCAATCTCCGGGAAAAGAAAAAGGGGTTTTTCCCCAAAAGAAACTGTAAAATCTGGGGGAATAGCCATCTGGGGGGGGAAATTTGTTTCAAAAAAAGAAAAATTTTGGGGGTTTTTAAAAGAAAGCCCTTAGATAACAAACATGAAAAATAAAAAATATTAATATCTATTTAGCCATATAAAATTCTAGATCCAGTCTGATGGTAATTTTGGTAGCAGAAATTAAATATTCTTTTAGGGCAGATTGGTTGTGGCCTTATGGGTTCCAAGTCTTTATCAGTAGGGGAAACGAAGTTTAAAAAAATCCCTATCCCCCCCCTTTTATCCCCCATCTTTCTTGGTTGAACTTGATGACCCTATGTTTTTTTTTTTCAATTACTAAAGTAACTTGTAATTAGGGCCCTTTTTTGGATTGTGGGCCTTTCTGTGTTTAAAGCCTTCACTGCATCTAAACAAGCATATTTTAAAGATATTTAAAAAATTGGGCCTTAAAATTACAAATCAAAACTGGGACACCTATACTACCCCTCAATGCTTCACAGTGTTTTTCTTTTTAACAATAAGGGGAGCGGGGGAAAAATATAAAAAAAGAAAAGAAAAAAAGAAAAATTAAAAAAATGGTTTTGGGTTTTTTTTTTATTAATGAAAAAAATAAAATGTGCTATTTCCAAATACCATAAGTAGCAATGAGGATTTTTTAAAACGTTTTTATTATCAAGTAAACTTAATGAAATATCACATGGCTTTTAATTAAACATTGGGAAAAACAGGGTGGGCTGTGACCTAACACAGTGTCTAGTTAAAATATAAAAGCAAGTATAATACAGGTGGGAAGAAAATTAATTTTGGGGGATTTAAAAGGGTTCAGATCCCACCCCTCCATATAGGACTGCTGCCAATGGCGAGTTTCCCAAACTTTTTCCTTGCACAGCGGCACTTGCAAATGCTTTCCGACACCCCATCTTTTTTTTAGCTCTTCCTGCCAGTGTACCCAAGTCAGGATTCCAGGATTAAAAGATTTACACTACTTGCTGTATAGGAGAAATATTGTATGTACAGTAGGCTGATGACACATTTCTGAACCTTGCTAATCCTAATGACTTTCTACATTTCTGCATGAACCAATTTGGATCTGTTTTAAGCTTCACCATTAACTGGTTTTAAATTCTGCCCTAAGATGTCTCATTCCTCTCCAAGACTGTGTTTTTGTGCCACTCTTGTGTACTTCCATTAACCTATCTGGATATCTCCAAATTAGTTACGGATTTGGAAAAAATACTGATGCACTCCTGAGTTTAATAATAATAAGTGAATGGAAGATATTATCTAGCTCAGATAACATAAAATGACCTCTATACCTAACATACTGAAATATTCTCTATCACTTCCCTGTTCATTTGAGAGCACATCTTATGCAACAAATTAAATTACATGTTTCAGAATTCAATGGAAGCTACATAATATAACTACATTGTAGAACTCTTCAGCATTGAGTGGACAATGTTAAAGTGTGTAGTATGATGTCCTTTTGAAAAGAGGAATTGTAATCCTATGTGTATTTTAATGAAGAATAACAGAGCAGTGTTACATACAGAGTTCTAAAAAAGAGTGTTTCAGCCTTGTTTCATGCAAAATCAGTAGCATAGCTATGGGGGTTAGATGGCCTGCTCGGGTGGCACTGTTTTTTGCTCCACTGCACTTGTCAACTCTTCCAAACCCCAGAAGGCAAGTCTTCCGGGCACCATACATGTACGGCACTAGAGTGACCCACAACAGATGTCAGCTTTCCTGTATACTGGAGAGTTCCTGCTGCAGTGGCCTCCGAATCCAAACATTTAACCCCCTAGATGCTGTGGTCATTAGTTTCTGCAGCATCAAGGTGGTTTAAATATGGTGGGGGCTCCCTCTGTCACTCATGGGCACTTCTACAATGTGATTATGGGATGCCCATTGTTACTTTGGCTGTCAGAGGTCCCTGTGTCTGCCATGTACAGGGACCTATTACAGTCTAATAGGCTCCCTTTTACACGTACAGTATAATTTCTAACAGCATACTAATGCATTGCTATGTATGAAAAAAGCGATCAAGTAATATTTATATTCTGGTCCCATATTTGGGAAAAAAATAAAAGGAAAATGTTTACACAAATAAAAAAATCACAGAATATTGTGACATAAAAACCCTTAGTTTTGTAAATGGCAATTCTGTTTAACTACCAGCATGTATAAAGAGACGTGACCTGAAAAAGTGTGGGTGGGATCTGTAAAAAGGGGAAGCACATTAAGTGATAGCAACAGGTGGCAAAAACTCTAGCCACACCTTTATGGGAAATATAAGTTTTGGCTAAAACAGGCAAGAAAGTAGAGTTATAGTAAACACGATGGATCTGGCATAAAGACTGACAATTCCAGAATGAAACCTTAGAATGAGTGGTGATATTAAGAAAGGAATAGTAAGAACTATGGGTTGAAGCTTTAAGAGTTATGAATGCAGCTATGGGCTATGAAAGACACTAGAACATAACAGAATGATACAATGCAATGTATTTAATAAAGATATTCATTGTTTGGAATAATAATAGACAACATTTTGTCTTCTATACATCTACAAGGTTATGAGAGCAATTTCATTGAAATTTAATAATTTGGAGTTACTATACAACTAAGGGTTGTTAATATCAGATTTGGAATCATTATTTTAAGAAAAAATGCACTATTGTCTCTGATCTCTCTATAAGACCAAATATATGTTGTCATATAGCGTATGTTTTCAATTAAATTTAGAGTGTGAAGCAAATTGGAAAAACACCAATACCAACATGCACATGTATGCATATTGGCTAAATTCACAAAGAGAAATAAATTGTAAAATGTAAATAGTAATGCCTTAATAACTGGAACACATTTTAATCCAATATTTAGCTAAAATTTGGACAAAGTTACTTACAAGCTAAATCATTTTTTTTCAAAAACATTTGTTTATGTTTGAAAAGGCTTATAATATTGATTGTACAACTCATTATCCAGCCTCTGCCACTTACTGTATTAAAAAATTCATTCTAATAAACCCACTATGCACACATACATTATTTTCCCAGGTTTTATGCTTGTTATATCCTACATACTTAGTTTTACTGTAGATTTAATACCTCACTGCTCAACAATCTACTTAACATACACTGATAAACTGACAAAGATATTATTTATTTAGCAACAGTTCATGGCCATAATCATTTAATGGAAACTTTAATGATTTAAAGTGTACTTCTAATTTCAAGGCACTCTGACTAAAATATTAGGAAATGCATTAGAAGTAATTTTTAGCATACTATATTTGTATTATAACTTTTATAGTTATCCTGCAATCTGTCAATGGGTTATATACATATTTATTACAAATTATAAGCGGAAAAGTCACAATGCAAACTTTGTGTGCCTACCATTAACCCTTCCTGACAGCCAGTCATAGCCATAACTTTTTTATTTTTCCATCTACATAGACAGATAAAGGCTTTTATTTTGCAGTACAAGATAAGTTTTTAATGGTGTTGTTGCCCGTACAATAGAATATACTGGGAAGCTGAAATGTGGGGTCCTACTTTTACTGAGTTCACTCTTTAGTATAAATTATGTACTATCTGTATTCTGTAGGTTGATACAATTCTGGCAATATCAAATATATAGGGTTTTTGTTATGTTCTAGTACTGGAAAAAATGAAAACATTTATTAAATTTGTGCTGCAGCACATTGTTTTTGTGACAAATAACTTTTTTGCACGTCTCTGTAGAAGGGTGTTCAAGGATGGTGGTTCTATTAATTCTTGATTTAAGCAGGAAGTAATTAAAATTGAATACATGGTGGCAATCAAAGGCTTCCAATTGCCATGTTAAGGGATTGGCCCCCCCCAATCTCACCATGGAAGTGCTGATCTAGAACAGTGTGCTGCCCCATTCCCGGCTGTTAGTGGTGGGTGTCAGTTGCAATAAGCAGCAGACACCAGATTCCTATGTTGCAGACTTGCAGAGTAAGCTAGCTACATAGGACCTTACCAGCACCAGCACATAACCATACAGTTGTGTTCAAAATAATAGCAATGTGTTCAAAAACATGAGCTAAGCACAAAATCTTTATAATAGTTTTTATTTCCATGCATTGGGAACATTGCACACTGTTTTCTAAATGAAAACATGATGAAAAATGTGTATAGTTGTTAACTGCTTTTCAGAAAATAACATAAAAATGAACACTGGGCTGTTCCAAAAAATAGCAGTGCAAACACAACACAAAATCAGCAGCACTCTACAGGCACTAAACGGTCAAAGAGGACATAAGAATTTTTTTGAAAAACACTAATGCTATTGTGGAGTATCTGAAACATTTTTAGGTTCTTTGTGTACATATTTGATCAAAACTGTAAATGTCCACCTACCACGGTAAGTGACCTCAACTCAGGTGGGAACCTACGCTACATGCTGGCTCTCTTGGTGTCTGTTCAGACCTCAACATTTCAGGGAGAGAAGATTCCAGCTATAACCTGATCTATAACCTTCACAGGTTCCTTAATCAGATCAGGTTCTCTCCCTGAAATGTGGAGGCTTCCACACATGTCTTTTTTGTAACAGTGGAACTTTGCAGGGACTTTTTGATAATAGATCAGCTTCACATGGGCATCTTCTAACTGTCACTCTACTCACAGGTAACTTGAGACTGTCTTTTATCATCTTGGAGCTGATCATTGGCGGAGCCTTTACCATTATGGCTATTGTTCGATCCATTCGAATGATAGTCTTTTGCTTTATTTCATGTTTCTCTGGTTTTGCTTTCCATTTTAAAGCATTGGAGATCATTTGAGCTAAACAGCTGATCATTACCTGCACTTCTTTATAAGTTTTACCCTCTCCAATAAACTTTTTAATCAAAGTACTCTCTTCTTCTGAACAATGTCTCGAACGACCCAGATTTCTCAGGCTTTCAAGGAGAAATACATTTATAAAATTTGCTGGCTTTACTCTTAACCCTTAACTTCACACCTGTTTCTTCCCAGAATAATTGACCTCACTAATTGAACTCCACACTGCTATTTTTTTTAACACATCCCCTTTCAAATAATTATTCAAATAAACAGACTAAAAAATATGCAGACCATGAATGCGTAGTCTGTTGGTTTTTTAAGAATCTACTGTATCAACTGGCAAATTGACATGTGGTAATATAATTTACAACCAAAACAGTAACGGACTGCTATTATTTTGAACACTACTGTACGTCATGTGTCGGTAAGGGGTTAATAACACAGCATACATAGAGAAAGTGGCACTGGAAACAACCACAGGTTACACTACATTTAGGACAAAAGGCCTTAGATCCTAAAAACCTAAATCCTAAAATCTCTATTTCATCCATTTAACAAAACCTGTAAATGATTGCAAAGTATCACAATTTCTTTTGACTTTTCCATCCCTTATTTTAAGAAGGTATTAACTAAGCCTTGGACTGGAAACCATCTTGCATAACTGTTTTAGCTTTATATATGGAGCTTCTCTTCTCTGTTCTTTCCCAAGTCCCTTTGTATTATTGTCTGTGACCACAGCAGTTAGGTCTATTAGGAGAAAAGAGTCTTGTTGCCAAAACAGAACGTGATCTGAATTGATTGACAGGTGCAGACAGGAGGACATTATTTTTACCAGAAGGGGGTTATCACACAGGAAAATGACTGCAATCACCTTACATGGTTCTGTTACATATGTTAAATGCTCCTCCTTCATGTATCTCATAAACACTGCTCCACTTATCTGTACCACATTGTCTTTTGTAATTATTACCATGTGTTTCCCCAATATTATTCTATGTAAAAAGCAAAAGAATATAGAAACTCCTATAACATAGATGGAGTCTGGTAAAATATGTTGTTTGTTCCAAGACAGTTGTATATTAGATTTGGTGCAAGAATACTAAATTAGAAAGTTTATTATAGGAAAGCATATGGGTAGACCAAAGAAAACATAAAGGTGTCAGGATAGAGAAGTCAAAGTAATATGCCATAAAATAGAAACTATACAAAAAATAAATAAATAAATAAATAAATAAATAAAAAGCAACATAGGTGGAGACAGGATTCAATGTTTATGACAGAATTGTAACAAATCGGCTGAATGAAATGGGATTTGCATATAGAGAAACCAAACACAAATTAGCACTACTAAACTGAAAACAGGTGACAGTAGGCAAAAAAGAAGCAATAATGGAGTGTGGATGATAACAGTGATAATTAGTGATAAATCACAGATGTGTATTGTCTGGTGCACTGCTAATGAAACATATAAAGATGATTGAATGAAGTAAACACACATTTATGTTGTGGGGTTCCACATTATGTAACGGATTAGTGAAGAGGACAATCATTACCTTCATAGTCAATGCACAGGTGTACATACATTTTGGATGCTTTTCTTATATCCTCAACAGAAAATATTTTTTCCAGTGGTTGAGGAATGTCCCATGATGGATCATCTTTACTTCTTTTTGTTGTTGTAGAAGTCATCTGAAAGTTTTATTTTATATGCTTTATTTTTCTTCGACCTGGACTTATATTTAAATTGAGAAATTAATTTAGAAATAATTTAGCAGTCTGCTCAAAGAGAGCAAATTACATTTTAAATAAAGCATGATGTAATCATCATGTAGAATTTCAAAGTGCCAGACATCATCTTGAACATTTGAAATAGGTCTCTAATAATGGCAATGCATGTTAATAATAAAAATGATTTGCAGCCGTAATATATCCAACATGTTAGATACTTCTGACTGATTACAAACCTGACAGTAAAGTAGTTAAAATGGATTTTATGTAAGTATTTGCTACATTAGTAAGTATATAAAATTGACATCTGTGTCAAAAGACCTTGCATTACGGATTCTCCTCAAAAGAAAAAAGAAAGTACAGCTGTAATAAAAAGTAAAACAATATCTTTCAGACATGCAAGTAACCTAGATTTGACCTCATAAAGGATATCACAATATCATATGTGTGTTAGGAGCTGTTTACATTCCTTAAAAGGTCATACGAGAAGAGAGGTAGAACTGTACTCCTTACTGGTCACAAAGAGATGTTAGGGATTTTGCAAGTGAAAAACATAGAAAAGAAGAAGGCATACTAAATATAGTAATAACCACACTAAAGATTTTACATTTTATGACATAGGTTTATAATTTGAGTATCAACAATCTTAATACTTAAGGGATCAAACCGCCTGATCTTATACTCACTTATTTTTTAAACTTGCTCAACACTTGTTTTGGTGTCATTTCCTAATAATTTGAACTGGAGTACAGTTGGGTTACAATAATGATAGTAATAATGATAATAATTGCAGCGCATTTAAGTCCACCATAACTGGAAAAAATGAAAGATCTAGATTAATAATCAAAATTACAATAACACTAACATTCCTATAATAAAGGTTGTTGGCAAGTTCAGTAGGACGCAGGTTGCTGGCAGGTACTGAATCCTTGCTTAGAACAACTGTGATAAATATCTAAAATCACGTCTCTCTCTCTGACCACCAACATCGAAATAAGGTGCCTGGACCACAACCCAATGAATCCTGGTGTTCCTGAAATTTACAGCATCTCATGTAAGGTGTTGGCCTCACCTTGCAAAGTGTAGTGAATTATATCAAGCTTGCAATTCTTTCTATTCTGTGTGAAATCAGGATCCAGTTTATGATTTTCTATTTCACATACATTCTTCAAAGACAAATAATCAGTCTATTTAGTGTTTAATAGTCTCCAAAAAAGGGGATCTCACAAGAGAACAGAGAGTGACTTCTGATCACTATATATAACTAAGTTACGTTTTAGTGTTTTATAGATAGAGAACTGATAGAGTTTAAGTTTGCCTATGGCAAAATAGTAAATATATTTAGTGTTTAGGCTTGTTACTTAAGCAATTATTATTACTATAGTATTTAACCTAGTGATCATTTTTTTTGAAACACATAATGATAAATATATGGGTTAATGACTGCCCCCATTATTATTGCCAGAGTTGAGGTTTTTTTTTTTCTGATAACTTATCTTCCTGTCTCTCAGACCTATTGCTCCTCTGAATTAGAGTCAAAATAAGTAAATTCTTATGTCACTAGTGCTTACACTTTATTTTGTTACCCTTTTACCTTGTTTCTTATAAATACAATTTTACACTTTTATGCTAATACGTAAGGGCAGCTATTGGACCCCTGTTTCAAAGTCATGGTAGAAAGAACAGGCCTGTGGCCAGTTCTTTTTATCATGCTGATTATCTCCATTATATGCATGTCCTCGGGACATGCATACAATTGGAAAATTCAGCTGGACAATCTGCTCCCTGCACCTCCTGGATGCTGCTGTGTAGGTGGAGCAATGAAAGCACATAAAACTGCCTGTGCTGCTGCCTGTCCTAGGCCCCCAGCCTAAAGCACCCAGCTTTAGGCTTGTAGTCTTGAACATGCCAGGAGTACCAACCCAGCGCAGGCAGACACACTGAGGGAACATGGAAAAGTAAGTATTTTTTTTCAATAGGGTGCCTATATACCTATATAGCTACTCGGGGGCTTTTATATACCTAGCTACCTACTATAGGGGGCCCTCTATACCTAATTACCTACTAAAGGGGCTCTTTGTACCTACCTACTTATTGAAGTGGCCCTATATATGTATACCTACCTAGCTACCAGGGGAACTACCTGCCTAGCAGAGGGGCTAACTACTTAACTACCAGGGAAGCTACCTACTAGTACCTGTCTGACAGTGGTCCTACCTACCTAGATACCCAATGGACAGTCTACAGACCTTCTTATCTAATAGGGACCTACCTTACAAGGGACTGGCTTACATAATGGGGTCCTATCTACTTACCTAATGGGGATTTTACCCACTTAATAGGAAAAGTCTCCCTACTTGTTTTCCTAATTAATTTTGGAGGGCTAACCTACCCAAAAAGAGTGTCTACCTATCTACCTGCCTAATTGGGGGGGGCTACCTACTATATAAAGCATGTATCTATCTACTATTTTGGAGGTCTACCACCTTCAGTTGGTATAAATGTAGCCCTAAATGTTGCAACATATTCTCACTCTGTGTTCCCAGGACACATATTGGGGTAACCCAGGTAAATTGTACTCTAGGTCTGCATCCTGAGAAAAGAAACTACTATTTGTGTGTCCTTTAATGACTATACAATCTTTTTTTATTCATTGTGTCAAAAATTGAAAATAAGGCATTTTTTTGTTTTTTATGGTAATAGTCAACAAACAAATCTAAGCTGCAAAGTTGCTTCATTTTCACTTAATGTGCATTGTAGAACAAAATAGTTTGAAATATTGACAGTCATTAAAGGGGTAAACCCATCTATATGATATATGCCATCAAAGTGTGAAAAGTGCAGGTTCCACCTCTGGGACCCACACCTATCTCCAGAACGGGCCCCCAAAAGCCCAAAAGTCTCAGAACTAAGAGCTGGTTTCACTTGTGCACGACTCCATTCTATTATATCCTATTGATATGCCATCAAACTGCGAGATGGGAAACTCCTTTAACAGGAGTCTAAGAAGACAGTGAATTGTACATGTAAGATGAAATCTGACAGCTTTAGGAGAGGCAAAAGACAATAAAAGCCACAAAATGGCCTCAGTGAAGGAGGAAAGGGCCACTTGCTGCTCAGCTATATTTAAAATTCCCATAAAAATTGATGAAGAGGATGACCGCAAGTGCCACCAATCCCATTCCCCGGGGAGGTGGGAGTGGCTCTTAACTTGTCGTACTGACAAGTGCAAGTGGCAAAACCCCTTTAGGCTGCTGTTTACCCATACTATCCTCCTGTATTCTATAATCCTTTATTTCGAGTTTATTATAAACACAAGAAGCATACAATATTTGCAGATAATTGCAATGATTGTAGCTGACCAAAGATAGTTTTGACAGCATTGTAACTAAAAAGCAGACACAATAGGGAAATACACAAAACCAAAAATACAGAAACAGACTTAATAGTTTGTTCAAATTCTTATTTGGGTCTCTTGTGGAAAATGTATCAGATTTGTTCTACTGGAGAAAAATGTGTTAACATATATTTCCTTTCAACACCTCTTAGATATTTCCCATTGTATTGTAGATATGATTTGAAAATATAATCAACAGATTCAAGTTTTGTGGTAACTGAGAAAGTGTCTTTCATCTGATTTGGATTTTATTTCAATAAAAAGTACAATATCCTGAAACATTAATTGTCAAGACAGAATCATGGACAACTATGTTGTATTACCAAATAAAATTTAGCTTTTATCAGTTGATATCAGTGAACTCATTTTATTTGCATAAAAAAGAATAAATGTAACATAAGTCATTTTTCTTTCTTTTGTTATCTAACTATATTTTCAATGTGCACATCAGAAAAAGTGAAATTATAGAGCATATGTTATAACAGAACAAAATCTTCATCACTTTCTATAAAAATGCATCTCCTCTCATTATATTGTGATATAAGAGCTACAATATGCTAAAAGATGGGTCAGTTTACCTATCAGTGGTGTTGCTAGCATCTTTATCCAATAGGTGTAAGTCTGAAGACATACTTTTCCCCTTACCCCCCAAAAAATCTATACATACACTACCAGTCAAAATGTTTATAACATCTCAATTTTGCCAGTTCTTATTGATTTTCACACATTTAAATGTCTCAAATATGCTTTGAAAGTTAAGATTAATAAAATTGATGGATTAACATTGTTCCAATAATATAAACTCTTAGAAGTAGCTAATTTTAGCTATTCTGTAACAGTATGACTCCCCGGGAACAGGAGGTGGATCCACAGGGTCAACATAATGGTTTTGGCGTAATCTGATGACTGTTTGTTGATATATATTGAGAGCACACCGAATTTACACTGTTATACAAGCTGTTTATATTATATCAAAGCATCATATCTTCAGTGTTGTCCCATGAAATGGTATACAGGAATACAATATTTACAAAAATGTAAGGGGTGTACGAACTTTTGTGAGATACTGCACATAGCAATTATTTTTGGCTCTGAAATGTAGAACAACAAACAGGGATAAACAACTGTCAGGTGTGGGAATTGATTGAAAAACATTAGAACTCTGTTTGTACCTTTCATATCCATTGATTATATCTAGAAACTGTCTATATACTGTTTGCATGAATCATTCTCTATACCTATTTCCCTTGATCAGATTAAATCAGATATTATAGGCATGAAATGCATGGCTTTTTGCAAGGAAAACTACCTTCAGGATATACCTGTCTTGAATGATGCTGAAGACATTAAAAATTGATTCACTATGGATTAAATAGGAAGATAGCTTAAGCCAAGCAGACAATATGACACAGAAGACATCTGGACATTTTGTTGCAACACAGAGCATCCGGGACAGTAAAACTACTCGACGTTTTTGACGGTTTAATATTAAGCAAAGCTTGCAAGAAATGTATATTTCCAAATATGAACTCGTGATCTTATTAACACACCCCCCCAAAATGAAATTTACCCAATGATCAACTAACACATGCTATGACAAATGCTTACGTAACAAGTGATAAAATGTCATGTACTTCCCTGTATTAAACAGAATTGCTTTCCAGACAAACCGTGTGGACAGTACTTCCCTAAACTGCTGTATACAGCTGATATATTAATTTGGAGGAGGTAGCAACTTGGCTCGGATTATACCCCACTTGACATTTAGTGCCGTTCGACTCTCAGACGAAAACGAGGGAAACGCAGAGCAGGCCTGTCGTCTGGTCTGGGGCGTTGCCCCACGGCCGTTCCAATTTGGGCAGCCAGACGTGACTCATCATCACCAATACGGGTAAGTTCATTGGCTTTCTTTTTGAAATCAGTGACTTATTCCGTTTCTGACTGCCTATTTTGTTCGACCGTGGTTTGCCCCCATTCCTGGCGTCACCTGATAACGGTCTCGGTGTGTCTCCTCTGGTTCATTTGGCCGTATGTACTTGCTACATCTGGTCCTCTGGTTCTTTCATGAATTGCTTTTGAGATTTATGGTCTAAAGTTATCTGACTTTACATCTGCTGCGCAACTAGAATTTCACTGAATCACTGTTGTTAAGTGTACCAGCTACTTCCTCTTTTTCTGCAGCACTGACACTGACTGTCACTTGCTCATAGTGAGAAGGAAATTCTTCCAATGCATTACACTAGAACAAAAGGGGAAAGGGGAAAGGGAGACAGGTCATGGTACATGCAGAGGGAGGAGTAGGTTATGTTAGTAATGGTACATAATATTTAGAGCTGGTCCAAATAGACCACACTTTCTGCTTTTTGAGACATAATAAAGGACAATCTGTTCATTTTCACAGTAGCAATTAAAGTTTATTATGGGGAAAATACCATTTTAGGTGGATTTTTTCATGGTTTCCTTGGGATTTATACTTTTGGACCAAACAGCTGAAGATAAAGTGGCTAAGAACTAAGAAACAGTCTGCAGTGGAAAATTCTTGTCCTAGTTCTATTTCCCATTTAACCATATGGAAAAGTTTGTTATGGCAGGATGGATCACTAAGCAGTTGGTATAATAAGGTTAACCTCTTCCTGAAACAAAAAGTTTTTGAAAAATATTTATGAATTGAATGCATTGCTTTTATAGGCCAGTTTATATATTGTAAGCAAAGACGAACTTGAACATATTAGAAGAGTGAAGAATTTTGGAAACCGAATTGTGTTACTAAGTTTGGGAATGATTTCAGCAGGTTACCCGTTGTTACATAGTTTGTAAGGCCGAAAAAAGACGTCCATCCAGTTCAGCCCATTCTGCTAAAGTGTTGCTAAAGTGTTGATCCAGAGGAAGGCAAAAAAAAAAACAATAAGGCAGGAGCCAATTGTCCTCATTTAGGTAAAAAATTCCTTGTCTAAATAGAGCTACTTCTTCCTTCAGCGGGAGAAAAGGTTGCTACAAAGGATGAAGGATGAACTTGTTGGTACCCTTCCATTAAAGAAAGAAAATCCTACAATGGTCATTGACATAACTTGAAATTGCCAAAAGTAATAATAAATTTTAGTTGACTGAAAACCAACTAATGAAAATCAGACTTTTGAATTGCGGTTCAACTGAAAAATCCTACAAAACAAACTAATGAAATGGACAAAAATAATGGTACCATTAACCTAAAATTGTATGCAACTCCCAATGAGACTTTTGCACCTGTCCACAGGTATTTTGTCCCACTCCTCATGAGCAAACTGCTCCAACTGTCTCAGGTATGAAGGTGCCTTCTTCAGATTAAAGGTTTCAGCACATTCCACAGAAGTTGTGAAGAACCAGTCAGGGATACATGAGTGGACACAGACAGAGTGAGGCCTTGACACTGTTCCCAACCACTGTCATTGCCTTTTGGGGGTGCCCGACTCCATAACAAGTCGGCACCAACGGAAGACTGCGAGATACACTGAATAAGTGAATACACAGGACCCATACAAAATAAAATACTGAACACAATCACAGAGGGTCAGACAAGCCAGGTTGGCAACAGTCGGGAGAAGCAGTACAAAATCAGAAGGCAGAAGAATAGTCAGTAACAAGCAAAGTCAGGTAACAGGTAAATCAGGCAAGAGAAAAGGCTAGCTACAGGCACAGAAAGTTCACACTGGTGAGCACTACGGCCGAAACCGTGACCTCTGTCGCAGCGGCTGGCGACCAGAGCTCAGAGTTGGGGGTCCGCCAAGCAGAATCATGACAGATGTTCGATAAGATTTAGGTTAGGGCTCACTGAAGGCCACTTCAGAATAGTCCAATACTTTGCTCATAGCTATGAGTTTGATGAACTCACTTGTAATCAAACATATTAAATATACACTAGCACAGTTTTTATTTTGCATGAAAATAATTGTGGATCTTCTGGAGTGCTATATAGCTACATTGTTAGTAAGTTTGTAAAAAGTCAAATGTTCATTAAGCTTAATCAAGATTAGAAATAAAATATGGATGAAATGGAATTTTAGGCAAATTTACAATTTTGTTTCACCCACTTGTTATAGAAATAGGGAAACCATAAGGCATGAACCTTTGCACTCTTATTCTGTGAGTTTCTTTAACTGTGCTGCTTCAATTCAAATAGTAATTAGTGGGACACATAGGGCCCCCCAAATAGTAGTTGAAGAAATTATCTCACTACAAAGATTAGCTTTCAACATGTAAGGACAGGTAATTTAAAACTTTTTCTAAGTACATTAGTCTTTTGATTTTCCTTGGTTAGGAGATTAGAGAGATTTTATCTGCTCTGAGTGGTTATCGCTCTACTCTCCCCTAATCTCTCTGTCTTTGTCTATGTGAGAGCAGCAAGCGACGTCACCACAGGACAGCAGGCAGCTTGCGAACAGAGTGTATTATCTCTAAGGCTTTGTTCACACGGCGTATTTTGATGCGCATTGTAACATGTCTTAATATGTCGGGTGTTTTAGAAGTACACACTGGCCAACACGTACTTCAAAAGTGAGTGTTGAGGGATGGTCCCATTCACTTCTATAATCCCTGGCACGTAAACACTGGGAAGGAGTGACTTCCTTCACCCAGCATTCAATACATGTGAGGGAAGACGGATGTAGTTCATAGCTTTCAGTGAGAGCTATGAATTACCATAATTGCAGGGCACATTTTGGGCATATTGCAGCGTAGTGTGAACATACCCTAACAAACAAAGGAAATTAAGTACATTTGATTGTTTACTTTGAGCTTTGAAGCCCTCTGCACTATTAATCCCATCTCCTACAGTAATGTCAGTACAATAAGAAGAGCTGGGAATACGTAGCGGATATGATAATCACTGCTATAGAACCACCCTCAGCCGAATCGGGAAATATGAGGATGTGCGAGTCTGAAGCTGAATGTGACTCTCTGAAACAGCGTGGTTAGACAACCCCTTTAAAGTGCCAAAAATATTCCAAAGAATACCATATCAATCAGAGTGTTAACAACAGAAATAGTGCCTACACAGCGCCTTATAATAGTGTCTGTGTAAAATGTAAGATTCCCAGTAGTAATACTGCTTCTATATTGTGTCACAAAAACAATATGGTGAGCATTCCAGAGTGTCTCCAGAAGCAAAAGTACTTCACCATAGTACATGGATATAGATGAATGTGTTGCTTGCTTCTGTTGGGTGTTTAATACATAATATTTGTTATACATATGTTCATGTTTGTCAAGTAAAATTTACAATGAATATGTGATTAAGTAAACATTTTAAATTATTTTTTTTAATTTAAACATACAGTCTCCCTTACTTTATGAACATGGTTTAAATACATTGTGGTTTGTTATATGTATGATATTTTTCTTGAAGGCCTAGTAAAAAACATGTGAAGAATTTTATTAATAATATTAAATGGATTTCCAGACTTGTAAAGCAATATGTTTCCCAATGTGTTTAATTTCTCATGGGGCTGCTGGAAATGCAGAAGTATTTTATAAGTCTTTAATTGCTTTTCAATTTTTTTGTGTTTTGTATTTTTATTGGTGGGGCAAAGTCTGGTGTTTCTGGACTAATTGTTACACTAAATCAATATGTCTTCAAATAAAAACTACATGTATTTATCAAGAAAACAACATACAGTATATATCAAAATTTTTTCTGAGTTCACTGGAAAAAGTAAAATACTACTGCAGTGTTATATTTGGTATTACATTCAGTGACCAATTGATCACTTGCATAAATTACAGAAAAATTCACAAAAGGACACTTTAATTAAGCATCTAAGGGAACCATGTATGAAAACCGTCTAGCTCTAAGACTGACTTTGTTGCCCATAGCAACTAAACAGAGCCCCCTTTCATTTTTTCAGAGCACTATATGAAATGAAAGGGGAGCTCTGATTGGATGCTATGGGCTACAAAGAAAGTCTTAGATCTAGACAGTTGTTATACATAAGACCATGTATGACAACTGTCAAAAACTGTCAAAAAATACGCAAAATTTAAAGTAGTATTTTTTGTAATGCATAAGGATAAAGACTGAAGATGATGCCCATAACAACCAACGAGATTGCAGTTTACCTGTGTTGACTGCAAATAGATCTACAGTCCAAAATGCTGTTTTAAGAAGTACAAAGTGTGGACATACTGCAGGTATGACTGAAAAAAGTGCTCAAGGAGGCCAGACTGCACAAGTCAACTGCAGATTAAACTTCAATCAGCATTCACTTATACCAGCAGGTGAAGCCCATCTAAAAGTCTAAAACATCCCCTTTATCTCAATATTTTTGTTTTAAAATATGATCTTTATATCCATTTGTTTTAAATGTACATTTAAAGCTGCTATTTCTACAAAAAAAAAAAGATTAACAATGAAGAAATAAAAGTGTTTGACAGCTTCATTTTTCTTGGATCCCTCATTGACCACACTTATGGATCGACAGCAGAGACCAAGCATTGATTAGCACTTAGGTGTGCAGCCATGGTGAGCATATAATAACAATAATGATAGTAATCTTTATGTATATAGTACCAACATACTCCACAGCACTTTACAATGTAGATATATAAGGTGTGAGGGCACTGCTCGCAAGAGCTTATTATCTATGTGGACATAGGGGTAAAACGAAAGGTGAGAAGTGCTTAATTTACACAATGGTTCAGCCATGTTTTATAAAAACAGAGTAGTTTACATAATAGTGGATGAACCTTTCACCAGTTAGGACATTTATATACAGATGAGTGCCAAAGTGCATGGGATGACAAATGTGTTTGACTGAAAGTGGGTTAGCATTAGGAATCTTGGTCGGCCTTCCTGAAAAAATGTGTTCTCAGGGCGTACTTAAAACTATGAAGTTTGCCTGATTATACGGGATAGTATGTTTCAGAGAATTGGTGCAGCACGTGAACATGGGACACAAATATAGAATTGCAAGGATGTCTTAATCACCACCAAAGACTAATCTTTATCATCTCAACATGTGGCTTTGTGACATGGATCCTCATGAAAACAGACTGGAGAAAATTCGATGCTTTTGGAGAAGATCTACAAATTCCATGAACAGCTAGGATCACCAATAAATATGTTCTTCACTGATAATCCCAGAATTGTCCCTGGAAAATAGGATCACCAGACAGAAATTGATCATGTTGGTCATGTGAACAAGAGATGCTATTTTGGATGATTAAAGGGGTTTTGACACGATGTAATGTTGACTTTGGATCTTCCAAAATGGGTATTTAATCACTTCTCTAAATTTATGTGATTACACAAAGTTAAGCCTGTGACAGCTACAGCATTGCTCAGTCCCCCTTAGTTTCCTGACAGTTTACATTAGAGACAACCAGGACACTGACAGGAGCTGATCTGGCCGCGCTTGCGTGTTTGCACTTTTTATCTGATGACAGGGAACATGAAGGAGCTTGCAAGGGGATGGGGAGAAAAGTTCAGTGTATGAGGCTGTGTGCTGTATAGAGAATCCACTGTTGTAATGTTATTATTTGAGTAAACTTTTGAGACGCTCCCTGCTTCCTCGCTCTCTGCTCAACCCCCTCCCTCTCACCCCTGCAGCCGTTCATGAGTCATCATGCTTTGTTTATATTCTCCCCTGAGCATATAAGAGGTAAGGAACTCACTTCGTGGCAAAACCCCTTTAATGGTAATAGGAAACAGGGGAGACCAAATGCCCATTGGTTGGCTACCATCAAGAATGACACAGGAATGAACATAAAACAATTGAAAGAAGCTGTGGAAAACAGGGAGATCACTGGTCTAAAGTGTATCCAAGAGTTGGAAACAGCTGAATGGATAGAAGAAGCATTGCAGCCTAGTTAGTTATTCATAGCAATATATAGAATATAGTTAAAAAGAGAACGTTTAGTTTTTGTCTTAATGATTAAAGTCAAAGGCCAAGAAGATGTAACACCTAAGTCCACCTTTTATGGATCTCTAATACTTTTAATTAGATATTAAATTATTTACTGCAATTTTAACATTTTACATTCTTAGAATTCTAAAGAAAGCTGTTAAATTTAGTTTTTTTTCAACTAGGGCATTGCATATGTTTCCCTTACTATACAATACACCTGTGTATTAATGTGAAGCCAAAATTGGTTTTTTGACTTTGTAATGTGTGTTACTGTAATTTTTTTATATTAATTCATCATTGCAAAGTAAACAATAGTTTGGCAGTCATTTTCCTTAGTTATGTACAGTGTAAAGAGTCAATGGCTTGTTTTGATTTTGGCATCTTCTAATAGAGAATTTTAACTTTGTACTTTCCTTTTTTGTGATTTTTAAGCCAATATGCACATATATATTTGACTATGTCATAAAAGCTTTCAAAGGCAGGCATCATTCTTTATAAGTACTTGAAACTTGACCTTATTTTAAAATAACTTTTAATAATAAAATGTGCATCTACGCACTGAAATGATAAAACATCCAGAATGTCATCACTGTGCACGTCTGCTATTTTATGTGAAAATAATCACATCTGGAAACAGACCATTCCCACATTTACAGTCTCCATGATACATACAAAATGTATGAATAAAAAATGTAGAAACAAAAAGTATATGACTTAATTTAGTGCAACAGCTGCCAGATTTAACCTTGAACAGAGCTACAGTGGGCAATTTTCTTTATAATTACTTTGGGAATTAGACTTAAGTAATCAGTGAAAGACTAAGTATAAACCAGTAAATTGTCTGTATATTATTATATTTTTTAGCTGAGAAAGCCTCAGATGTGCCGACCTTATAAACTACACACTCATTAAATACAGTACCTGGAACAAATGCAAGGCCACCATAGTCTTTTATTTAAACCAATCTTCCATTTGTATTATTGGACCACATGAATCTGGACTTCATCCACTATAGAGGAAAATTTTGGATCTATAAACATTTGGCAAACACACTAACTACTTTTATAATTAAACAAGTCAGACATGTTTCATAGGATGTGCAAATATTGTATGTGTAATCCTGAATTAATATAGTCACTGACATAAAGATCCAAAATGCATAAATCTTTTGTGAGCAAATCCATCTATTTAAGAATAAACTATACACAAGTGTTTGGATCCTAATAAGGAAAAAAATATGATTTGATAAATCTCAAAGTAGTATAAATACATTCCATTATGATATTCTGCATTATTATTTCTTAAATGAGATCAATGAAAGGAAAAAGGCTTCAACAATACATTTTGTTTTATCTGAAAAAAGAGGTACATGAGCCAGGTATCCAATTTAGTCTATGGGTGGAAATATGGGAAGGTTAAAGTGACCACCCTGCTTCCCCATCAGTCCATTGACATGTCATAAATCCTATTTATTATTTTACAAACATATTTGTGTATTTGTTGTTATGTCTGACTCGGTTCCTTCTGTGTTGCTGTGATAGGGATATGTGTGGGCACACCTGCTGGAAATTGCAAAAGCCTTGAACTAGAAACTATGCTGAATTCATGTCTACTGACAGTTCTCCTGGGAGCTAAACACTAAACAATTTAGTACTGCAGATCCTCTGTCCTGAATATGCAAAGAGGGAGAGGAAAAGCAGGAGCGTAGCTACAGGGGGTGCAGCGGTAGCAGTCGCTACCGGGCCCAGCAGCCTGAGGGGGCCCCAAAGCCCTCCTGCCACATAAGAAGATACCAGCATTGTAAATGGTGCATGGTAACTGGGGGGACCCTTATCACTTTTCGCACCAGGGCCCAAGAGCTTGAAGTTACGCCTCTGAGGAAAAGCTTCATCTGGAGTTATTGAATCAGAGGACACAACAGATTTTTACATTTAAACCTACAACTTCCATCTATTAGAAATTGAGTTTGTATTGTTTTACACATCAACCAGGCCTATTTTGACACAATTTTGTGTGTACTTGCTTCTGCACTTCAGTCACTTGTGATGCCTGGGGCAGGAAGTAGTTAAACAGAACATATGGTGGAGATGGAAACCTTCACAAGGCTTCCAGCTGCCATATTAAGCGATCTTGGCCCCACGAGTTTGCTGCGGGTGCCCTGACCAAAGTGAGGAACGGTGCACAGCACCATTTCTCATTGATTTAGATGCCGCAACCATCTTTGCCGTGGCGTTTAAGGGGTTGAACAGCGCAGAAGGGCTGCAATTAGCCGCTAACTCACCGCGGCTATGTAGTGGGATTGCGCTGTGATCCCGCTACACAGCCGCTTACCAGCACTTGGACATACCCATATGTCTAGGTGGGTTAAGGGCTTAAAGGCTAGTCATTTATTTGTATTTTTATTATTGCATTCCATGACCGGATACTTTTTTGTTACTTTAGCTGCATGAGGTTTTGTTTTCTTTGCGAAAAAATTTTCTGGAGGGAAATGGAAAAACACAGCATTTCTGCCAGTTTTTTTGTGTTTTAGATTTCACGCCATTTACAAGACAGTGGGCAACATGTACAGTAGTGTTCAAAATAACAGCAGTCCAATATGACTAACCCGATTAATCACTGTTTTGTTACAAATTATATTATCACATGTCAAATAATTTACTAGTTGGTGCACTAGATTCTTAGAAAACCAACAGACTCAGACTCTGTGGATTTGATTAATTATTTGAAAGGGGATGTGTTCAGTGATGTTAAAATGACTTTGGATTTTGGAAAACATTTTAACATTGCTATGTAGACATAGCCTTACAGTAGCTGTGCAGTCATGGCAATTCAGAAACACGTGACCCCAGTGTCAGACTGGGAGGTCTGGGGCCCACAGGAGAATTGATTTTGGGGGGCCCACCCTACTGTACGTAAAAATGTTACCGGCCTCTTGGACATAAATGCGCCCATTTTACCACATAATACAGTGTGCAAAACAGAACTGTATTGTGGAGTACAATATCAAGTTAGTCACACATTTGTCAGTCTAACATATCTTAGACACATGGCTAAGTAACTCCATTCATATCCCCCTACACTCACATACAATATCCCCCTCCATGTTTCCCTTGGTCACGCACCTCACCACCTTCTAAAATAAACACCAGCAAGAAAGTAAAAGTCTAACTCCTATCACAGGGTCAGTTTTCCCCTTTCACTCTTACAGTTAGGGACACATGTACGCTGCCACTATACTCGCGCTGATATAACCTACAACACCGCCACACAGAGACCACATAGAGGTCAGACACCAGCTCAGGTATAACCTACAACAACACCGTATAGAGACCACATAGTGGTCAGACACCAGCTCAAGTATAACCTACAACACCGCCATATAGAGACCACATAGTGGTCAGACACCAGCTCAGCTATAACCTACAACACTGCCGTATAGAGACCACATAGAGGTCATGAAAAAACTTGAGATTCTCGGTTCACATATTTTGATCAAAAGATGTTTAAACTGCCCACGACTTTCAACGTGATCTCAAAATTGGGCAAATCCTATGCTATCTTTTACCTCTCAATAAAAGCCCTCCATGGCCTCTCATGGGTCATGTGGAGAGGGCCCCCGGGGGCTTCTAAATTGAGAGGTTTTAAAAATAGCAGGAAACCTGCCCTATTTGGAGATAAAAAAGTTAAAGTCGGCCGGGGCAGGGCTATTCTTTGTAGCGAGGGGACAACCCATTTAAAGGGTTTTCCTAAGGGCCTTAGGAAACTTTTTGCCCCAATTTGGGTATTCAGCGGGAAAAATGCGTTGGGAGACGCTTTAGTGGCGCTTGGCTCCGCTGACACCGCGCAGCCACAGGAGTCGGGGACATTAGTCTCCGACTCCCGGGTCCTGTCTCTGAGAGCTCGGGATGCAGGGCCCGGGCGGTCAGGGACCAGATACGGCGAACGGGCCCCGGAGAGCAGCGGCACTGCCTCCGGGGCCCCCAGCAGCTCAAGGCCCACCGGGGGATTCACCGATCCCCCGGCGTCCCAGTCTGAGCCTGTGTGACCCTAGTTGCCAGAAGGCCATAAGATAGGGAGTAGGGGTTAGCATTAGGGATGAGCGATTATAATCGACAAAGTTGAAATCGGCACGATTTTTTTAAGCCTTTGATCGGAATTTTCCCGATCAGCGATAAATTTTAGGTGGACAATCTGCAGATGATCAATACTATTGGGCGCCATTTTTTTTCGCGCTTCCCTGTCAATTTTTTGGTGGCCAGCAATTTCCCCAAGCTTATAGCAATAGAACAGGATGAGGCCTTGTGTGGGCGATGTCCCCATGACCTTGGTTGGAAAAATTGTGTAAAAGGTGTCATTGACTTTGGAGAAAATCACATGAAAACCTCATTTTTTTTTGCATAGAAAAAACCACGTTTTTTTTCCCCTGTTTTCAAGTAATCCCAGTGTTTTCCCAGTGTCCCCCCCCCCCTCTCACTAAAAGCAAGAAAACTTTGTGGGCTAATGGTGCCCTCCTTCCAATTACAGCCTTCAGCTTCAGAGCACACAGTTTGGTCCCCTTCCCTCTTTAATTTCCATACAGACCAACTATTTGCCTTTTAAGCTGTGAACAAAATATAAAAATAGGTAAAAAATTAGAAATTTTTCAGTTTCTTTAGTTTTAGTTTTTAGACAAATGACTTTTTTAAAGAAGCATCTCGCGCTGTTAACAGCCGCGGGGGAGAGGACGGACAACCAGACCAGGACAGACAGGGCCTGGCTTTTGTGAAAAAAGGAGGTGTAATATTGTCGCAGCAGGACTCTGCCTTTGAAACCTGCCAAACCTGAAAATGGCAACTTTTTTACCACTTTTTTGTTTTTTTGGCCAGGCAACCTGAAGGTTTAATTGTACCCTTTTTATTTTGTGCATCCCATTTTTTTTCAAAGAGCCACCTTGGATACAGAAATTTTCTAGTAACTGTTTTTTTGGTGTATTTTTCATTGTTGGGCAAAAAAACCCCCTTTTTTTGTTTATCCGTCTAACTTTTTAAAAGCTTTGTAAATTTCACTTTGTGTGGCTTCCCCCATTTTTTGTTCAATAGAGCCACCTTGTAAAACTTAAATTTTAAGAAATAGAAAAAGTGTTAACACAGCTCATACCAGATACTTTCCCGTGTAAAAGCAGTGTAACGTGAATCCCTCCTGGTTTTCAGGGGCACGTGCAAATGGGAAAAATCATCCGGCTGGAAAGATGAAATGGTGAAATACAAAGGAAAAAAACTTGTAGTTAATCCATCCCCCAAACTTCCCGTACCAGCAGGATTGTTGTAAAAAAAGAAAAAGAAGGTTTACTTCTTTTATAGAAAGAAAAGTATGGTAAAAAACAATCCAAAACACCACAAAACAGTAGACCGCGTTTTCAGTCTACTCCTTCAGAGCCCTTAGTCCCCCTTAACATGTTATTGACTAAGGTCCTGAAGGTGAAGCCTGAAAACGCGTCAACTATTGTGGTGTTTTTTTGGATTGTTTTTACCATGATTATTTTAATAGTTTTTCTTTTTTCTTCAATAAAGAGTGAACCTTTCCATTTTTTTTTTCCAACCATCCTGCGTGGTACCTAGTTGCTTTTGAATTACCTACAGTTTTTACCTTAAATTAGTACCAGGAAGATTTTTCTAGTTAACCGTTGGTGTTATTTTTCCATTTGGTTTGGCAAAAACCAACCTTATTTTGTTTTTTCCGTATAACTTTTTTTTAAATAGCTGTAATTTCACATTGGTGCAAGCCCCCAGTTTTATTTCAAAGAGCCACCTTTGTACTTTAAAAGGGGTTTCCCCCTCCCCCATCTACAGAGAATTTGTTTTTTTGTTTTTAAATGTTAAAAGTAACTTTTGCCGCAAAAACAGTTCCCCACCACTTTAAACAATTAATGTTGTCCCCATTAACCATTGGTCCCCTAAACCCTAATTTCTAGAATGCCCCTCTTTATGGGTGCAAAAATCAAGCCCTCCCTCGGTCCCCACTATAGCTACAGACCCTGTTTAGAATCTCCCCCTTCCCTGATTAAGCCCTGGTAGCACCTGGTTTGCTATAAGCTACAGAACTTGCCTTCCTACTTGCAAACCCTAGTTGGAAAGCCAGTAAAAACACGCCCCCCCTGAATTTTCAAAAGTGGAACCCAAGAAAATACCGACGGAAGGTGAGATGAATCAGTGTAGTTATAACAACCCCTTTTAAATTTTATGATACAGAAATTTTATTTCCTAGTAACTGTTTTTTGGTTTGGTAATTTTCAATTGGTTGGCAAAAAACACTTTTGTTATTCCGTAATAACTTTTTTTAAAAAGTTTTATTTATTTTCACATTTTTGGAGGCAGCCAAGTTTTTTTTTTTGTTCAAAGATAGCCTACTTAAATTTAGGATAACAGAAATTTTTCCTAGTAAATAAAATAAATAATACTAATAATTTAATATAATAAATTTGTTAAAAATAATATTTTTATATAGCAAACCAAACCATAATTCCGCATCCGACATTTATACAATATAAAGGGTTATAAGCCCACAGACAAACCAGACATTTACCATTATAAAAAAGCTACTGACCCAATGATACACGAAGTGGGTGAGGGCCCTGCCTCAACAAGACCCTTTACAATCTATTAGGGTTGTCTGGGTTGAAACAAAGGGTGACCAAAGTGCTTGTTTACAATGGTTCCCCATCCCTTGTTTTTACATAAATATTGGGTGTAGTACAGAACAAAGTGGATGACCTGCCAATCCCAACCATACATCCCTATATATGAGATAAGTGCCCTTTTTTTGGGTGCCAAAAGTGGCAGGAAGTAACGACCCTGTGTTTGGACCGAAAGTTTGGTAAGGGATAACAGTTAGGGAATCTTGGGTAGGCCCTTGTCTAAAGAAAGATGAGTTTTTTTTCAAGCGCACTTAAAACCTGGTGAATGTTTGTTGTTTTTATGTGGCCTGATTCACAGTTGGGGTAGCCTGTTTTTTTCCAAAGAGAACTGGTGCAATACATGCCGAAATCTGGATACGGTCAAAATGGATGTTCCTGATGAGTTGAGGTGGGTGTAATCTTAAGATCAGTAGCAGAGCGTACACAGCCCCCGGGAAAGGGCTTGGTAAAAGAACAGAAGAATGAAGGGAAGCGATGTAAAGGTTGTTGCCAGCTGCTGGCAGTGAGAAGCTTTTTTAAAAAATGGTGGAGATTTGGGGTATTTCATTGGTGCAAAAACCACCTTTTTCTGTTAATTCGATAACCTTTTAAATAGCTGTAATTGGCACCGTTTGGTGGCCAGCCCAATTTTTTTTTGTTCAAATAGCCACCTTTTGTAACCTTTAAATTAGAGGAAATACAACATTTTTCTAGTAACTAATTTGGTGTTAATTTTCTTTGGTGCAAAAACCCCCCATTTTGGTTTTATTATCCCGTAATAAAACTTTTTAAATAGCTTGTATTTCAACTTGTGTGCAGCCCCAGTAATTGTTTTAAAAGAAGCCCAAACCATGTAACTTAAATAAAGATACAGAAAAAATTTTTCTAAGTAACTGTTCCCTCTGGTGTCAATTTGCTGCAAAAAACGCAATTTCCTCCTATCCGTTGTAACTTTTTGAATAGTTTTTAATTACTGCCCTCGTGAAAATCCTCAGATAGCGCAGTTTATTTTCCTATGATAGTTTTTTTGTTGAAAACTAATCAGTTTTTTTCCTAAGTCCCTACTGGGCAGTTTGTACATCCCTGGGGGACTGAAGGAAGAAAACATGTTTTTTTTGATTTTGTGTCCCCACCCCCTTAACGTTTTTCATTTTCCACCAAACCACAATTTCACAAGGAATTCCGCTTAGGAAAACAAAATTTTTTGTTTTCTAAATGCTTAGTTTGCTTGGTAGGAAATTAAGGGTTTTTAAGAAATAAGCTTGTGATTGCCCATCTTTTCAATAAAAGACTGTTCCAAAAAACTCCTTCCCCATACCCCTTTTTTTAAAATTTTTATCTTATCTGGAACAAATGGAGGCAAATTGGCCCAAGTGGGGTAAAGCGAGCAAAGAGGGTGGTAAGGACCATGGAAGGGTAAGTGGTAACGAGAGAAGTGTGCACCTTTCCAGTGCTTGGTGAACAACACGCAAGCCAATAGGATGTCGGTGCCAGAAAACCGTCCAGGTCCTTTCAAAATCCCGCGGGCCCGGTGTCTCTGTAGAAATCTCAGTAACGAAACAGCAGTCGCCAATCCGTGGTTTTCGTCATGTTTGGATGCACGACCTGCATCCACAGTCTTTACCTCCCTCAATCACCTCCCCAGTCACGGCCACAAATGGTCCCCCCCCGTTTAATCATCCATCATCCCCAGCCATCCGTCCAACATGAAAGACGAAAAGGCCAAGCCCAAAATGTCGAGACTTTTTGTGTAACCCCAACAACTTCGTGGGATAAGCCAAATTTTCCTTTTTTTTCCCCTGAAAAGAACCTCTTTTGTGACAAAATTCGGTTGGGGTCAGAAGGCATTTTTTCCCAAAGATCAAGAAAGTTCCAAAGGAGGAATGATTTTTTGTTTTACTCTGACCCCAATTGCCCTTGATGGCCCATCAGAAAGGAGGAGAAGGAAGCGGGTCCCAGTCCGCCACAAATCCCGAGGCGGTCCCCCGGCAATGCCCCTGGGGCCATGCCCCTGTTTTGCCTTGTAGCCCCCGCCCAGCTCCCGGAAATGCCCAGAATGTCCCAGACGAGGGAAGTCACATGGTTAATTGAAATGAAAATGATATTGATGATGACATTTTGTGGAATCTAACGTGGGTTTTTTCAGCCAGAATTTTTGCCTGTGCGAGCGCTTTCATCACTGGGACCTAGGAGGAAGACCGAAGGGTTAGTGAACGAATAAGGGGGCCCCGCCCCGTCAAAAAAGGGAAGAGGCCGGTCGCACTAGTCAGCTGAAGAATTTTCCTTTCTGCCAGCACACGATCCACGGAAACACCGCTCCCCCTCCACTTATCACCCTTCGAAAAAGGTTCCCCCAGGACCCTTTTTCCAAGCCATGGCCCATTTTTTTTCGAGCAATGCCTCTGATTCACCCCGGATGTCATATGCCCGCCTTTTTGCCGTAAAACGCATCAATAAGGTAAGAATCTTATGTGTTTATTTTAACCAACCACCAAACATGTTCCCTATGTCACATGCAGCGCATGCATGATTTGAAAATAAGAAAACACTTGGGCCAAAAAAAGGCCACACCGATCCCGGCCTTACATCCCAACCACTGACACATCCACTCTTTGCCCCCCCCTCGCCCTTCCTCCTCCTCCTCCACACACTACAAATGGTTTTCCTAGCCGTTTATTCTGGGGGGGTTTCCAGACCAAGGTTTTTTTTTTAAGGATCCCAAATGCTGCAGTCCAGAACAGGCAATAGTCAATTGTCCAGTTTTCAAACTAAAATAAATGGTTTCCCAAAGACCTCCCTTTTTTCCGACACCTTTTTATAATCTTGTGGGTCAGAAAACAGTTTATTGGTCCCCCCATACTGGCGGGTCCCCCCCCCCCCCAGGGACAGGAATAGTTCCCCAATTTTTTTTCCAAGTTTCAAACTAAAAATGGTGGTCAAGACCCCCTTTTTTTTCCCGGCACTTTTTTTTAATCTGTGGTACCAAGCGGGTTATTTTGAGGGTCCAATGCTTTGTGGCCCGAAGGACAGGTAATAGTCAATTACCCCAGGTTCAACTAAAAAAGGTGGTTTAGAAAGGAAACTCCTTTTTTTTTTTATGCACTTTTTTTTAATCTGTGGGGGTCAACAAGTTAATGGTTTTATACTGCGGTCCCAGGACCAGGTAAACAGTCCCAATTTTCTCCCGGTTCATCTAAAAAGGTGGTTTCAAAGACCTTTTTCCCGGCAACTTTTATTTTAACCTGTGGGTCCAGAGCATTTTTTGAGGGTCCCCCCCCCCATGCTTGTGGCCCAGGACAGGTATAGTCCCCCCCAATGTCCCCAGTTTTCACTAAAATGGTGGTTCAAAGACCCTCCCTTTTTTTTCCGGCACTTTTTTAATCTGTGGGGTCCAAGGTTGGGTTTTTTTTGAAGGGTCAATGCCCTTGTGGCCCCCACGACATGTATAGTCCCAATGTTTCCAGTTTCAACTAAAAATGGTGGGTTTGAAAGACCTAACTTTTTTTCCGGCATTTTAATAATCTGTGGGTCAGACAGGTTTTTTAAGGGCCATGCTGGCCGTTTATTCCAGGACATGGATAGTCCAATTTCCAGTTTCCAAGTAAAAATGATTGATTCAAAATAATAACTGAACTTCTTGGCAAACTTTTTAAATAATTATTTTATGTGGGTCAATGCCCAGGTTTAATGTCCCTACAAGCTTGGTGGGGTAACAAAAACCAGGGGATAGTGAATAGTCCCTGTGAACCCCTTTTTTTTTTTTCTGTGAACCTTTTTTGTATAACCTAAAATAGTCCCCTTGCCTAGATTTGTAGTCAGGTTATCCAGTTTTATTTTTACCTGGTTGTGAAAATTTTGTTTAATTTCCCAGCTTTCTCCAGCCCTGTTTGTTTGGGTGTAAGAAATGAAAGGTGTTGTTTTCCTTCCCCTCCCATAAGACTTTAATGTTTCAATCCATCGATAATTCTTGTTATCGACCAATCTGATTATCGTCCCATGAAAAATTGCCCAATATCGACTTAATCCGACATCAATTTAACGAAAGTTTTTTTGACACAATCGCTCATCACTAGTTTATTGAAGCATTACGTTTGAACCTATCGTCATCGGGGTCCCAACAGTCCCCCCCCAAATGGATTACTGCTAACATCTTAGGCAACAACACTTAAGGTTTTTTAAAGCCACAAGAAAAAAAACTCCACAGACCATTCCAACCCTATCCCCATCCCCCCCCCCCTGTTGCACCACAGCATGACCCCCCTTTATACCCCTTGCAATGACCCACAAAATTTAAAAAGTGCAAGAAGCAGTAATAATTTTTGAAACCCTCATTTTTATTTGAACTTGGACATTGAATACCCCTGTCCCAGGACGCAGCAAAAATCCCCAAACCTGCATGACCCCAGATTAAAAAGTGCCGGAAAAAGGAGTCCCTTATTTCAACCACCCATTTTTTAAGTTAGACTGGAAAAAACATTAAACCTATATCGGTCCCCCCTGTACCGCAAAGTAAATGACCCATTTAAAACCTGTCTACCCACGATTTAAAAAAAGTTGCCTTGGGAAAGGAGGTCCTTTCAAACCCACCATTTTTTTAGTTTGAAACTGGACATTTTTTACTATACCTGGTCCCTGTACCCAATGACCATTAAAACCTGTCCCCCCTGAACCCCCCAAATTTAAAAAAAGTGCTGGAAAAAAGGAGTTCTTTGAACCACCAATATTTTTTAAGTTGAACTGGGACCATTGGACTAACCTGTCCCCCCTGGGCCAACATCAAAAAAATAAGCCCCCCAAAACCTGCATGACCCCCACATTTTTTTAAAAAGTGCCAGAAAAATGGAGTCTTTCCTAAACCACCATTTTTTAGTTTTTTTTTCAACTGAACATAGACCTATAACCTGTCCCTGGCCACAGCATGACCCCTAACCTTTTTTTTTTTTTTGACCCCAAAATTAAAAAGGGACTGGAAAAAGGAAGTCCCCCCCTTTGAACCCACCATTTTTAGTTTTGAAACGGAAATATTAACTATAATCAGTCCTGTAACTCATATGACCCCTTATAAAACTGTCTGTCCCACAAGATGTTAAAAAGTGGGCCGTGAAAAGGAGTCCCCTTTTGAACACCATTTTTGTTATTTTTTTTTTTCACTGGGACATTAACTAATATCTGTCCTGTACCCGCAGAAATGAACCAATAAACCTGTCTGACCCACAAGATTTTAAAAAAAGTGCCCGTAAAAAAGGAGTCCCCCCCCCCTTTTTCAAACCACCATTTTAGTTTCACTGGACATGACTAATAACCCTGGTCCTGGCCCCACAGCAAAAAATGACCCCCTATAAACCCTGTTTTGACCCACAAATACACAAAGTGCCACTGCTATTTTTTGTACAGTGGAACTCTCCCATTTTAGTAAATATTTTTTTTTTGGGTAACTGAGACCATTATTGTTTACCAGAATTTTATTTTTTAGGGAAGTTTTTTATTTTTATAGTTTTACATTTAATTACCAATTATTTTTACATTTTTATTTTGTACATAAACAACAATCAACCCCCCTCCTAGCAGTTTTATTTTTTATCGTAAATTTTTTTTACACGTGTAGATGTTTTTATTCGCACACCCCCATAGATAAATACAAATGTCCCCCCCCTAATCATCCCAAAAAACACGTCCTAGTTGAGAAGACATTTGCCCTCCTGACCCTGGCTTCCTGAAGAGTGGGATTTCAGCCAATCCAATTCAATGGTTTTATTCCATTTTTCCTCCAAAATCCTATTTTCATTGAAATTTAGGGACATACTCCCCTGGAAATCCATATGAATGCCGACCCCAATAGTGACACCCCAGGCCTCAGAAAAATTTTTTTTTTAAGCCTCAAATTTGTGCAATTTTTTGTTCCAGCCCCCTGGACCCCCTTTTATTTGACCCACTAACTTAACCTTACAAGAAAACACCTTTTTCAAAAATCAAGAAATTTTTTTTTAAAGAGAAATTTTTGAACTCTCCCTTGATTGCCCCCAAAACGTGAGAGCCCAGTGGCTGCCGTCAGCCCCCCATTCCCCTGTTTTTTAACACGGAGGTCCCCCAGCTGCCAGACCTTACGGTGGGTTGGCGGTGAGAAGACCACTGCCCCTAGCGTCCGTCCATCTATAAACACGCTGATTTTCACAAGCCAGGCCCGGAGTTAACAGTGGAAACCGGTGGGGAGAGCCCAGGGCCTGGGCGTCCGTCCCATCTAATTAACATCGTAAAAAAAAATGCCCTTATGAAAAACGCAGCAAACGAAAACAGTCCCCCGCCCGTGCTGAAGCATGATTTGCGAAAGCGGAAGTGGAGGTAAGACCTCCCCACCCTTTCCCATTTCAGTACACAGTCAAGACCTGGGGGTTAAAGCCCCCGCTTTGCCCCCCTCCGTATGAGTGCAAGACCATTGATGTCTTCACTTTGGCCAAAAATAACTGTGTTTTTAACGCCCCACGGTTTTCCCACCCCCATGTGCCCTTTTTTCTTGGCATTCTTATTTTCTCATTTTACTTCCCAAACCCGTGCCTGGAGGAAATTGTTCCCCCCTCCGTACTTTTTTCTCCCCTCTGTCCCGTAGCTCATAACTCCATGTCCCCCTCAGAAAATAACCTACATAATGGGCTAGTTTTTACTGGTTACCCTCCCGTTTGTAACAATTCAGAAGGAGTTTTTTTTTTTACCACTATTTTTTTTGTTAACATGCAAGTTTTTTTTTTAGTAAGTTTTTAATTTCCTATAAATCACATTTTTAAAATAGGATGGAAAAAATCCCCGCCATGTCCTTTTTTTTGTTTTTTTTTTCTCTTTTTTATTGTAATTAAATGGTTGTCCCTCAATACAGGGATTGAATAGCTTATGGTTTAAAGATTCCTTGGCAAAAACAAGTCATTTTTGCAATAATGTGTCCAATTAAACAGTGGTCCCTAAACCCTATTCCCTGTTTTTCCCTGACAGCCACCATCCAACCCCCATGAACCACTCCTTTGACAGTTTTTGTGAAGACAAATGTCCCCTTGTATCAAACAACATTTTTTTTTTTTTATAATAGAACCTGTTAGTATTGCTTGCAATTCCCAACAGCAAAAATGCCTCCCAAAAAATTCAAAAAACATTGACCCCATGAGCCCCCACTTTTTTTGACAATTGGTGGAAAGACAAATGTCCTGGTTAAAAAAAAACAACATTTTTATTTTAATAATAGGAAAACCCTGTGAGTAAAAAATAAGCTCAATGGTTCACAGCAAAAATGCCCCCAAAAAATTTTCTCTACTAAAAAGCATGACCCTTGAGCCACACTTGGAAACAATTTGTGAAGAAACAAAAATGTCCCCCTGTTAGAAAACATATATTTTTTAGAATAGGGTACCTTAATAGTAATTGCTGCCATTTTCAAAGCATCAAAAATGAAACCCCAAAATAATTATAAAATGAACTTCTCCAGCCACCTATTTTTTAAAAATTGGGATGGATTGGAGAAAAATACACATTTTAAGAAAGAAGCCAACATTTTTTCCCCTGTTCCCAAAAGGAACCATGAAAATTTAATAGCTTTTGTTACCTCAAAACAGCAACATGCCCCCCCAAAAAATTTAATAAATATTGAACTCTCATCCACTATTAAAAAATTTGGGTGATGGAGGAAAAAATTGCCATTTGTTTTTGAAGCCACATTCTTTCCAAAAGGACCAATAATTTTATAGCTGTAATCCCACAGCAAACGTGAAACCTCATAACAACTGACAATGCCCAAAAAACTTCCTAAAGAATAGATTGAAGTAAATGGAAACGTTTGTATTGTCCCATGAAAACCTTTTGCTTTCCCTTTTTTTTACCATCCCTCCTCCACAGCAAAACCATGCAAAATAACTGTGTTTTTGGGAAAAAGATAATAAAAAATTGCAAATTAAAAAAATGATCAGTTTAAAAACAAAAAGGGTTTTTCAAGACCAATTTTTTCTGTTTGAAGAGTGAATGTTGAAGTAGAACCGCAATAACTAATCGGAGGACCCTCCGGCAATTGGGGGCCACAAAACATCAATCAATAGTACCAATGCTGATTAATCCTTTTGATGAAAGGGTCAAACGATCCCACATGTTAAATCTGTTGGGAAAGCCGTTAATGCTTTTTCCCTTAAATGACTACCTCCGCCTTGTGCTGAAGGTCCGGCCTCAATATGACGCTGGCCTGCTGGGCAAGGACCAAACCACCACTTAATGGTCGTGGCGACCGAGCTCGGGTCCAATTCAATCCAATTTTGGAACCCAGAAGATCTATTTGGTTTCCGAACACAAATACAAAAAAACCATCGTTGTTTTAGAAACCCCCCAAAATTAAAGTCCACCCCCCCCCCCGTGTCAACCAAAAAGTGAAATCCCCCCCCCTTAAAAAGCTGGGTTCCCCCCCTCTGGGGTTGGGGGGGGGGGTTTTTTTTTGGGTAAATTGTGTTTTGCCCCCTGGCAAATTTTTTTTTGGCCAGTGTCGTTTATTTTTTTTGTGGTGAGGTGGTAAAAATTGTAAATAGAAAATTGGGCCCAAAGAAGGTCCCACCCCATTTTAGGGCCTTTTCCCCCTTTTCCACCTTTGCCTGCTGCTGGACTGCTGCCACTGAACGGCTACTTGACACTCTTTTACTGCTTGTTCAGTCACCTGAAAATTGTTTTTTTGTTTCCACCCCAAAAATGAAACATTTTGAGGAACGTGGGAAAGCAACGCAAACCAGAGACCATCCAGTTGAATCAATCACCAGGTCCCCTCCCATTTTTTCCCTGTTATTTTTACTCTCTAATTTATGTGGGTGGAAGGAAAGTGGCCCCCTGATTTTTTGTTTTTGACCGGGGAATCCCAGGACCGGTGCCACCCAGGTAATGTTTTTTGTTCAATTTTTGTTGCCCCTTAATGCGAGGAACATGTTGGAGGAAAATGTAAAGGCAACCCAAAGCACTTCATGTGGAGAAGATGGAATAAGCCTGATTTTTCCCAAGCCTCTTTGGGTCCGAGGGCACCTAAGCAAACTGGATCTTTCTTTCATCCTTTCCTCCGCCGCCTCAAATTCGCACCAAACAAACCTTTCCCAAGGGCCAGGGACGTCGGTACGGTCACCGGGTTGTCCCTAAGGAATACAATCCTCCCCCTCCTCCCGCTTTTCCTCCGGCAAAACAGCCTTCCCCACCAACAGCCCCTGACTTGCCCTCAGAAAGAAAATGCACCCTGGGAAAGAGCTGAGTTTTGCCCCCCGGCCTTGGCGAACAAGCCCCTGACCCTGAACAACTGCCCTAATGAAGAACCCCGATAAAATTGGAGTAAAACTGTTCCGGGCCCCCCCCTTAAAGGATTTCGACGGAGGAAGAAAGGCTCCGTTGTCCCCCATCTGTTTTGGTTCCGTTCCTCCTTCCCACCGTCCCCCCTCCCGATGGCGGGACCTGTTTGTTTTGCATAGTGGTTCCCCCCCCCCCAACGATTCGTTGTCCAGAAACGAAGAAATCATCCAACAATCCTTCAGATGCTTACAAGGGCAATTGTCCCCCCCCCCCCGCACTGGAAACCCATTTTGGTGGCTTCCCCTTTTCAAAACCTGGCAAGATGGTGGCAAAGCTCTTTTCAACTGCCCCACCTCTTCGGTGGGCTCAACCACCCCCGAGTTGTCCGCTCCGCTTTGCTTTGTCCAGGCCATGTGTCCCCACTTTTTTGGTACTTGCGTAACTGGGCCAATGCTCCCTCTGCCACAATCCGCTGGAGCAAGGTGGGAGGTGGGGATTCCAGTGTTGGTTGCCCACATCAACAATGATAAAAATACCGTTTTGACGGGAAGGGGGCCGCGATGACGCTGCAACGCAGCCCAGGCGGGAAAATGAAGCAGGGGTGCCGAACGGCCGGAAGTGCGAACTGTAGACTATCGAGCCCTTTCCTCAGCAGGCATCCCCAGACCCCGTGTAAGTCTCTTTTAGAAAAATTTTCCCCTGGGACGACAAAGGTTTTTTCAAATGACATGGTGCCAGGCAAAGGGATGTGCTCCAGCCTCTACCGATCTTAAGGGTGTGCCAGCAGGAATTTCACCCGTTTTATCAGACACCACCAACTTTTGCCCTGGCAACAAGGGTTTCATGGTCACCCAGCCATCGCTCGAATCTCATTGCGGGAGAAGCCGTCCAACCCAGCTCCTCCTGACCTGTGGTTGTGGATCCGGTCCTCAAGAAACAGATTTTTTAATTTCAACACGGCTCCTGGTTTCTCTGTGCAACGAGAATGGCCAACATAGGACCTTTTGGAAAGAAAGTAGCCCCCTGGCAAACCATCCCCCTGCGTTGTTTAGGAAAGAGGCTTGCCCGCCGAAGCCCTGAGAGCCACGTCACCCCCAGAGACTTCCCACCCAAATCTCATGGCCATGGCATCAGTAACACCAATTTTCCATTTCACCTCTTCCCTGCTTCTGTTATTTATTTGGGGGTCAAGACAAGGGGTTTAACCAGCTGCCCATTTAAATCCCTCAACCTCTGCCTCCCAAATTCTGCCTCATTAATTGTCTCTTTCGCCTGTGCCCCCCCCTTTCAGAAAGAGCCCTTATTGGCCAGAAGAGTTTTTCCCAGTAGTGGCCCAACAGCGTCAGGACCACAACCAGAAGCCTAAAGCCGTCTCCTTCCGGTAATGCCCTTTCAACATAGATTTTTGTTTTTCCCCAAATGGGGTTTATTCCCTCCTGCCTAGAAGCTCCCTGCACCCTCCCCCCTTGGCCCAAAATACCTTTCACCTCTCCATAATGGTGACCCATCCAGGGTCTCTCACCATTGACTGCTCTGGACCTGGGAGTACTGGACCTGTGCTTGCCCCAATGGTTCAACGGAAATCATCTTTTGTAGTAGGTTCCCCCTTCATATCAGTGTCCCAGGTGTTTTCCATCCTTTCATGGGCCCCTAATAAAGAAATTACCTGATGCCCTCCAAGACCCCTATAATATAGCATCCCACTACCTCTGCTCAAAATGTCCAAATTCCTCTGTTCACATGTGCCCTGCAAACAGACTAGAGGGTACTCCTCCTATTTTCAACCAACCACAGCAATTTAATACATCGGTCTGTGCTTCTTTTAATGCATTGGCTCTACCTCTCGCATCTGTTGGCACCACATCTCAGGAAGATAACAGAGCGGCCACTCTTTTCCCTGACCTTACCCGCTTTACTTTATTCATCCACTAGTGGTTAATAGTTCCTTTCCAGCACCAAATACAAAATCCCTTCAACCTAAGCAAGGACAGTTTTTTTTGCACCCAAGGAGCCTAATCCTCCCTAGAAACTAGGGTGTGGAACAACCTGGATCAAACACAATGTCAGGCATCTACCTCCATGGGCTTTCCCTAACTGGAGGTTTTTTGTTAACCAAGCCTTTATTGGTTTTTTTAAGGTTATACACCAAAGGGGGGTCCATCCTGACCCTATACCTCTAAATTATTTTTGCAACCCCTCCTTGTTTATTTGGTATAAAACACCCCAAGGGGTGTTACCCCCTTCTGACCTATTACCTTCTAATTTGCGGGAAACCTCCTTGGTTTTAGGTATATACCCAAGGGTCCTCCTGAACCTATTACCCCTCTTAATAGGTTGCAACCTCCCTTTTGGGTTTTTTTTTTTAGTATACCAAACCAAGGGGTCCCCCCCTCCTGACCCATACCTCTTAAAATGTTATGCAACCTCCCTTGTTTTTTTATAGGTAAAAATATACACCCAAAGGTCCTCCCTGACCTAATAACCTCCCTAATGTTTTTGCAACCCCTCTTGTTTTTAGGTATACACCAAGGGTCCTCCTGACCTATACCTCTAATGTTTGCCACAACCTTCTTGTTTTTTTTTAGTAATACACCCCAAGGGGTTCCCCCCCTCCTGAACCCTATACCTCTAAATGTTTTTTTTTTTTTTTTTGCAACCTCTTTGTTTAGGGTTGGGTACAACCAAAGCCGTCCTGCTTGACCCTATACCCTCTAAGTTTGCCACACCTCCCCCTTGTTATTTTTTTAGGTATAACACCAAGGTCCCTCCCTGGACCCTCAATACCTCTAGTTGCCAACCTCCTTGTTTTTAGGGTTTATACACCAAAGGTCCCTCCCTGACCCTTAAAACCTCCTGAATTGTTGGGCAGCCGTTTTTTGTTTGGATTTAAAAAGCAAACAAAGGAGTCCCCCCCCAGCTCACCCCACTCCCGTCCAA
Organism: Phyllomedusa bahiana; assembly: GCA_025379985.1. Lineage (NCBI taxonomy): Eukaryota > Metazoa > Chordata > Amphibia > Anura > Hylidae > Phyllomedusa > Phyllomedusa bahiana. The sequence goes on along the minus strand of JAODAL010004488.1, from coordinate 22,741 downwards.
ATAAGGAAAGCACATCGGAACCCTGGTGAATACAACCCCACCATATATAAGGCATATAATAAAAAGGAAAGTAGAAAAAAAGGTCCCAGCCTTTTCCCCAAAAATAACAAAAGTTTTTTTATTATGCCCCAAGATTTAACCCCTTACGAAACCCTGGACCCGTAATGAGTTACATCCCCAGGGCCCCGCTAAAGAGGCTTTTGCAGGGGGGGAATCGCTTCCGTGGAAACCCCCCCGCAACAAGCCGCCTGTGTTTTAAGCTGGTGATAATCCGCTACCGACCCGGCCTTTTTTTTTACCAGCAAAACGAACGGGCAAGCTTGCCCCCCACCCCCGCTGTGTTTAACCCACAGATACCGCGGCAAAAGAATGGCCGCCGCGGGTCCCCCCCCTTGAATGAATGACGATCAGTGCGCGGCACTGATCGGCAGGGTGATCGCACCGTCTCAGCATAGATGCAACGATCCGACCACCGGACATGGAAGCGGGGAGCCTTGGGAAGGCTCCTGTCACTTCCATGTCCTGGTTTGCCCCACTTCCGTCCGCAGACAGGAAGTGGGGAAACCGCCATCTTGGTACACTCTAATGCATTGCCTATGCAATGCATTAGACTGCATTGACAATTGCGCCACCTAGTGGTCAAGTACCATAGGTGGCCTCAATGTTAAAGTAAAAAAAAAAAAAAAAGTTTTACAGTACAAAAAAAAAGTATTAAAAGTTCAAATCACCCCTTTTCCCCTTTTAAAAAATAAAAACAATAAAATAATAAAAAGTTACACATATTTGGTATCGCCGCATCCGAAAAAGTCCGATCTATAAAAATATAACAGCATTTATCCCATGTGCAGAACACCGTAGAAGAAAAAAATTCCAAACACCAAAATTGCGTTTTTTGATCATTTTATGTCACTTAAAAAAATGGAATAAAAGTGTTCAAAAAAGTCGCATCCATTCCAAACTGCTAGCGATAAAAAGTACTCTTCAGCCCGCAAAAAATGCTCCCTCACTGACATCCGTAGGTGTTAGTACAAAAAAGTTATTGGTCGCACAAACTGTCGCCGTGGCGCAAATTTAAAAGATAGAATAAGTTTGGAATTTTTTTACGGTACCAAACCATAATGGAAACCCTACATGTTTGGTATTTCCGGATGCGTATCAACCTCTAGAATACAGAAAACACATTGTATTGACCGAAGATTGAACGCCTTAAAAGCAATACCCCCGCAAACATGGCGGAAATACGTTTTTTTTCTCAATTTGTCCCACTTGGAATTTTTTTGCGGTTTCCTTGTGTATTCTATAGTATAGTGAATAACACCATTAGAAAGTACATCTTGTCCCACAAAATAAAAGCCCTCATAGGTCTATGTAGGTGGAAAAATCAAAAAGTTATGGCTCTGGAAAGGCGAGGAGGGAAAAATGAACGTGTCAACAAAAAAAAAAAACGCCGGGTCCTTAAGGGGTTAAAAGCCAAACATGGAGCAAAAAGACGTAAAACCGCCTTACGTGTTTCAGGCTGTGCAACAGCCCTTCATCATAGGCACATTTCTCTGAAGAACACACAGGTATTTATAATTACTAAAACAAGTGAGCAATCAATGATGTCATGAGGAAATAGTATACAAAACAAAAAACGTTTTTTCCTGTTTTTGTCCTGTTTTTGCTCCATGTTTGGCTTTTAATCTTGGAATAATAAAACTTTTGTATTTTTGGAAGCTGGACCTTTTCTCTCCTTTCTATAACAATATGTTCACACAGCATATTGCAGGCGTATTGTGGCGCATACGGTGCATGCCGCTATACACCTCTTGTTTAAGAAGTACGCACTGGCCAGCGAATAGTTTTGAAGCCCTTCGACTGACATTCACTTTCCCTGGTGCGTAAACGCTGGGAAGAAGTGACATGTCAATTCTTTTCCCCAGTGCATATTGTACGCTAGGGAAAATGGCAGATAATTATAGCTCTAAATGAGAGGGGCGTAATTCGGGCGTATTGCAGCGCAATTACACTCTAAAATACGACCCACAAATCTGCCTTGTGAACATACCCTAAGGGCCCGTTCCCACTGCACAGGACAAATACCGGCCGGTTTGCCGGCAGGTTTTGGTCCTATTTTGCGCCCGTCCCCACGGCCGCGGGGGGGGACGGCTTTTCTCCGCGATTAGCGGAGAACAGCCCTCCCCCACCCATTTAGAAGCAAAACTTCCGTCGGGAAACCGGACGGAAGTTTGTGCTTGTACAATGTTTTGCCGCCGGACCGCCGGCGACAAAACCGTCCGACGGCAAAACCTGTGCAGTGGGGACTGCTGCACAGGTTTTGCATAGAGCACCATTGTGCTCATTTTCGGCCTGTTTTTCAGGCGGTCTGAAAAACCGCAAACCGGCTGAAAAACCGGCCGAAAACCCTTGCCGTGGGGACATGCCCTAAGGCTGCTTTCATGCAGCACAGTTTTGGTGCAGTTTTAACTACGCTCCAATTAACCTGTCTTTATTACCAGCAAGCTTCTTTCAGTTGTCTAAATTGTTCAGAAAGGTGTTTCAAGTAAGTAATCAATGACTGTGTTTGAAGTCTTGTGGATTACAAACACATTAATTGATTATTCACTTTCCAAACAGTTTAGATAGGGTGCTTTCACACAGCGCAGTTTTGGTGCAGTTTTAACTGCGCTCCAATTAATCTGCTTTTATTACCAGAAAGCTTCTTTCAGTTGTCTAAATTGTTTGGAAAGGTGTTTCAAGTAAGTAATCAATAACTGTGTTTGAAGACAATGGGATTGCAAACCCCCTAATTGATTGCTCACTTTCCAAACAGTTTAAATAAGTGTAAAAAGCTTTCTGGTAATAAAGCCACATAATCGTAGCGCATTTAAAACTGCACCAAAACTGCACTGTGTGAAAGCACCCTAAGGGTCCTTCTGACCTGTACATCTGATGGATGGAAAAAACACAATGTGAATAGGGCCTTAGGCCACATACACTGCTCATCGATGTCCCACACCGCCATTGGCAGATATGACAGGGGCCACAACAGGACTCAAACAACCAAAGTTAGTTGTGGAATCTATCGTACAACCAACCCGACTTCGCTTTACAGTTTGCAAGTGGGATTTTAACCTTGCTAACACTGGTATATTTTGTTTTTTACGTCCGTCCAGGTGGAGGAGGTAGTTGAATTTACACCAAACTGATGAGCAGGAATAAATGTGTTGAATAAATCTGCACCTGTTTACTTACGTTCCTTAATGAATTTAATCTGAACTACATCTCTTTGGAGTCAAACCCACTTTTCATGTCACTTTTTCAATGTGATGAGAAAAGATGCAAACCTTTGTACAAATTTGATGCACATCCGGTTTGCACCTTTTTTGAAATTCATGCCACGAACTAACGTCACTTTAAAGGTAGGTTCACACAGCTTTTTGTAGGCACTGTGCATGCCACTATATGCTGGGTGCTTTATAAGTATATGCTGGCCAGTGCATACATCTAAAGTGCTGCCCCCATTCATGGGAAAAATGCCTGCTTATCATAGCACTCAATGAGTGCTATGATTTTACCATAATTGTGGGGTGTACTTTGGGCGTATTGCAGCACAATTATGCCCTGAAGTATGGTCCGCAATTAAGCTGTGTGAACTTACCCTTAGGCCATGTTCACACGGCTTAAAATGGGGCGTATTTCAGTGTCCGTAATTACACGCTGTAGTGCGCGAATTACGGCTGGAATACGTCCCAGTCATTACGGTAATCCACAGTTCCTCATAGAGAACTATGGATTACGTCTCCTCTCCCTGCTCGGCGAATCCGCCGCGGGGGGAGATAAGTGACATGTGAATTACTAGCGGCGTATACGCGCCGCTGGCAATGAAAGTCTATGGGCCGGCGGGGTGCCAGCCCCTCGCTCCCTCCCCCGCTCACGCCCCCGTCCACACGGCGTAATTACGCCCCGCAAATAGGCTGTGTGAACATAGCCTTAGGGGCCATTCACACGGCTAATTTCGCCGCGGATTGGCGCCGTACTGCGCACCGGATATGCGCTGCAGTACGGCGCCAATCCGTCGCAGAAATTACGGTAATCCACCGTTCTCATAGAGAACAGTGGATTCCGTCGCTCCTCCCCGCTCGGCGAATCGCCGGGCGGGGAGAAAGTGACATGCACATTATCCAGGCGCAATCGCGCCGTGGATAATGCATGTCTATGGGGCCGGCGGGCCGCACCCCCGCCCCTTATTCACGCTGGAATTGCGAGCGCAATCCGGCTCGCAATTCCGGCTTGAATAAGCCGTGTGAACCGGGGCTTATAGTTAGTGTGGACCAAAGCATTCGCATCACACTTCATCTGGCTTTTTGTTTATTTCCGCACGCCTTCTGTTGTGTCCTCTTTAGTTACTTGCAATGTCCCTGGTGGTCAGGAGGAGGAACGATGAGATAAACAGGGAGCTGTGAGAAGTACTGTGCAGAACTTGGTGCTGTGATTTAAAACAATCACCATCTGCTGTAGTTTACTGGTCAGGGAATCTCCTCTCCCCTGGCCTCAGCTGCTTATTAGTTTACATTATTCCATATATTATCTGAATTCTTTTACATTGTATCTTTACATTCTAAAATGCTTGAGTCATTTTCCTGCTCTGTTCACAGTGTCAGGAGATGTTCACACAGCGCATTGCTGCACGTGTTGTACGCGCCGCAATACACCGGGTGTTTTAGAAGTATGCACTGGCCAGTGCCAGTATAGACGGAGGTAATTTATAGCTCTGTAGTTCATACAACGCGTATTTTAGGCGCACGGTTTCTAAACTGACGCGCGGTAAAAAGACCTTTGGACATGCTCATTCTTAGGTCATATTCCACGAGAATAAAATACGTGGAAATTTACTGTTGATGTCAATGGGGATAGCTAAAAACCTCATACAATATGTACCCATTGTATGTGATTTCTAACGCAGATCCGTATTCAAAACCAATAGGCATGAATGGGATTATTTTCTGTCTGTAAACTGCCTGAAAAAAACGCATCAAAAACACGTAAAAAATGCACCGTGTGAAAGCACCCTAAGGCTAAGTTCACATGGCATAATTGCGGGGCGTACTCCCGCGGGGCAGGGGCGGCAGCCCTACGGCTCCATAGACATTCATTACTAGCGGCGCGTATTCGCCGCTAGTAATTCACATGTCCACTCCCCGCGCATCTAAAGTAGAGTGGGGGGAGGAGGTGTAACCATATCCTCAATGAGAACGTGGGTAACCGTAATGACTGGGGGGGATTTCCTCGATTTGAGCGAAAAAAACGCTGCAAAATACATGGCGAAATGCACCCCCATTTAACCCGTGTGAACATAGCCTAAGGGTGTTTCACACAGTGCTTTTTTGGTGTGGTGTGTTTTTGGTACGTTTTACTTGAAGAAATGCACAGCATTAAAATGCTTTTATTGATGTGCATTTCTGCAATATAAAAACGCACCAAAACCCACCGCACCAAAAAAGCACTGTGTGAAGTGCTTTTACACAGCACAGTTTTGGTGCAGTTTTTTAAATCGCTCCAAATTTAAAATCCCCTTTTTTGCCGCAAGCTTCTTTCAGTTGTCTAAATTTTTCAAAAGGTGTTTTAAGTAAGAATCAATGCCTGTTTCGAATCTTTTTGGGAAAAAACATACTCATTTAATTTCTCACTTTCCCCTTTAGACTACTGAAAGAAGCTTGCTGGTAAAAAAGGGACATAATTGGGCGCAGTTAAAACTGCACCAAACTGCGCTGTGTATGAAAACACCCTAAGGCATCTTGTCACGTACCATCCGGATTATTTCAGACGTATTTACAACGGAATTTCACATGTAAATACGATCTGAAATCAGCTTGAAAATCAGTTGCAAATAACGTGCCCACTAAGTGTTGGCACGTATTTGTAACTGACATTAACCCGACGATTCACCACTACAATCATTGTAGGGGTGGTCGAAATCTACCGAAATAATTGACATGTGACTATTTTTTCCCGTCGTACATGCCGTCCGTCATCCGCGGCGGGCAACCGGCAAACGGAATTAGGTTGCGTCGAGTTAACGACGAGCCGTATTTTCTATGAAACATCAATAGGACAAATAGGCTGTGCTTATTTCGGACGATTTTGGGCCGACGGATTGACTACTCGTCAATCCGTCGGCAAATCCGTCCGAAATAAGCCGTGTGAACAGAGAGCCATAACAGTTTAGGTAAGTGAAAAAAAGGATCAGAGTTATCTCTGATTCCGGCCGCTAATGCAGGGTCCTGGTTGTCAGTCACCAGCCGGCTCACACAGCGATTGTGGGGGCACAGCTCATTTGCCCCCATAATCACACACGAACGTCCTGTATCGACAACAAGCATGCGAAATTCACTATCATAAAGAATAGTACAGGTGCATCATGTCCCCCATTAACCTCTTTTTTGTTCAGCGTCACATTCGTTTTCTCTCCCCACCTCAAGAGCCATAACTTCTTATATTTAGTCCCGCCTCCATAGTTGGTATGATAGGGCTGTGTTTTGTGAGACAAGGATGTCATTTTTAATTCTGCCATTACTGGTACCATGAATGTAGTATCGGGAAACACCCCCTCAAAATTTTCTAGGGGGGGGGGGGGGGGGAATTGGTTCGGACTGCTGTGAATATCGCAATTGCCGGCATTTTTTTCAGGGTTTTTGTTTTTCTGGTGTCCACTCTTCAATATAAATGACATGTTTACTCTTGTATTGGCTGATTGATCATTTACTCTGATGATAACCAAATATGACAGCGGTTTCACATTATGTTTTAGTACTTAAAAATTAAAAATTCCCTCTTTCCGACTGCGATGGCACATTCTTCTGTGGACCAATAAAAAAAAAATACACCACCATATCTAAGAACGGAGTGTGGGCTCGTTTTTGCCAGCTGAAGTTTAGTTTTTGCCACTTTTCATTCAACATTATTTAGGATGGAAATTACCAAAAAAACCTCAAACTTTTTGCATTCTTTGGAATTTTTTACTTTCGGGGGGGGGGGGTTGCAGATGGTGTATTAGCGTCCAGGATAAATGTTATATTTGTCAATTGAATACTGAACTTTACAGGATCGGCCAATACCAGTTATGTGTAACTGTTAATTTTTATAATTTTTGTATTTCAACACATATACATGGTATATTGGGTATTTGACCACTTGGGTACTTGGGTACTAATATCGTAAATATATAATATATATTTATTATATATATATAATATATAAAAACACAACACGGACACGAACGATACAATGGGTATCGGAAATAATTCAGGACTCTTAATTTTAAATCTTTTGTCTTACTGGCAGCCATTCTTGTATGATCCCTACCAAAAGTTCATTTTTTTTTGCTCATTAATTGACTACTCTTGCACCCACTTAAGAAAAAAACCAGAAATGTAGATATGTTTTGCTAATATTACATCAACTAAGCAAAATCTCGAAATACCCACATATACATAAGTCATTCTCAGACCCTCTACGTGGACAAGAGCTCATATTTGAACTCACACAACATGTCCATACATTCTTCCTTGATCCTCACACTCACAGATGCATGTCAAGGTAGTGAGGCATGAGTCCTCAAGCAACTGTCCACAAACGGAGCTCAGAGACAGAATATGGTGCAGGCACAATCTGTGCGCGCAATGTTACAATAGAATTTCTGCAGCACATCAAGTTTCCTAAGAGCACAGTGCCTCCATGAATCCTAAAATGGACAGACGTTTAGGACGGCCAACAACCAGCATTCCTTGACCCTGGCCGTCAACATACCAAACTAAGCAATCGATGGGAGCAAGCAGCTTTGGTGAGAGAGACTAAAGAAGAACCCCAAGATCACTCGTGTGCTGAGCTCCAGAATCAGTAGGAGTAATGGAGAAAGGTTCCACAAGAGTCAACTATCACATACACTGCAGCACCCATCCATACTCGGGGCATTTATGGCAGAGTGGCGGCGACAGAAAGCCTTCTCCTCAGCTGCGAGACATATGACAGAGCCGCAGACGAAGACATCTGCCCAGTGCGAGACAATGAAAGCCGGCAAAACAGTTATGGCAAAAAAACACTTGTAGTAGAGGGGGGGGGGTGGGGGGGGGGGGGGGGTCCATACTAAGAAATAAACACTCATGTCTGATGAGACGAAGAGTGAAACTTTTGGTGTTAATATCATAAGGGTATGCGTGTAGGAGAAAACAACCCTAGCTCATCATCACCATGCCAATTACAAACCAACAGTGCAAACATGTGGCAGCTCATGCTATGGGGGTGTTTTTCAGTCTGCAGGGACAGAAACGACAGGTTTGCAATTGAGAAGGAAAGCGATGAATGCAGACCACTACAGAGAATATCCTGGATGAAAAACCCTCTCCAGTATAGATCCGGGACCACCGACTAGGGCCGCGAAGGTTCAATCTTACCAACAAGCACAATGGAACCCTCAGCACACAGCTAAAATAACAAAAGCAGTGGCTCTTCAGAACAACTCTGGCCCATTCTTGACTGGCCTGCCAGAGCCCTGACCTCTAAACCACAATATGAACAATCGCTGAGAGAACTTGAAATGGCTTTTCCACGAACTATTACACCATCCAACTGAGAGGAACTGAGAGGATCTGCCAAGGAAGAATGCATAGAATCCCCAAATTTCACGGATGACAAACTTGTGCATCATTCCCAAGAAGACTCATGGCTGTACTAATTACTCAAAAGTGCTTCACTACTCAATACTGAGCAAAGGGTCTGAATACATATGAACCGATGTGATATTTCATTTTTCTTGTTTAATACCGTTTGCGCAAAAAATATCTACACACACTGTTTCTTTTCTTCAAGATGGTGGCGACACAGGTGCAGAGTGTACATTAATGAGCAGAAAAATGAACTTTTTACTCTTACCAAATGGCTTCAATAAAACAAAAGCCTTTCCATTTACGCAAACCACTATATCACTGCATACATCAGCAATTGCTCAGATGGTTGGCACGTAGTTGGCGCAAATTTATAACTTGTCACTAATAGAGTGTTTATATATTATTGTGGATTCACTCCAGCGAGAGCGGAGAGAGATCTAGGATTGACGGTTTCAAACAACAGTGCACCTCCAGACATGGAGAATTTATGAAAGTATGTATTGGGGAATATCCTGTTTTTGCCATCTTGCTTTACACCTTGAGGAACACTTTGGGTAAAACTGCTACCTAATGATGACTATCAGGCGCACATGTATGAAACCATGAGTCTAGTCAATATTCACTTTTCGTGCCCATAGCAACCAATCAGAGCGCCCTGTTCAGTTTCCATATAGTGCTAGCTGAAAAATTGAGAGGGTGGGGGGCGAGCGTAGTGGAATGTGCTAGTTTCTAACACAAGTGAAGATTTAGACGCTAACAGTTACATACATGTGCCGCAGATCTTACTTTAGCAAGCAAAAGCCTGCAATATATTTTTAACCTGAGGAAAAATGTGGCGCTGTTATCTGCCAATCAAAACAGCCTATAAACACTGAAATCAAAGGACAACAAATAAGACGAATAAATCAATAGTTTTTGATTCTTTACTGTTTTAAACACTCTATCCTCCTTTACAGGATTCATTGCCAGGTTGTGTTTAACTCAGGAACTCTTACAGCGTGATGTAAAAGCCATTATCGGCCGCAGTGATATGGTTGAATATAATTAATTGGCGTCGACTGCAATAGTAGGAACATCAATTAATTTTGAACATTGACAAGCCACCAAGTATGAATCCTGGCCCCATGATTAAGTAAATTATCATTTTAAGGCAATCTTTTTATGAGCCGGAAACAAGGCTCTTCCCAGCTGTGGAGGTCTCAGGCTGAATCAATGAAGTGACAATAAAACCGTCTATGGTCTAGACACACACACATGTAGTCATGCTGACGACACCTCTGTGCTCACATGTCTGACAGGCTAAAGGGGCCGGGTTCACGACACGTTAATTACTTACGTCAAAGTTATACGTTTTGCTACCCAAAAACAGCATTGTAACGTAATCGCCTTGAAAGTGTCGCACAAGACACATAATTTGCTGAAACGTGAATCAAGAGCACTCACACATACGTTTGATTTGTTTTACGTCCATATACTGGTTTTTTTAGGTTTAGATCAATGTGGTACGCTATGTTTTTGTGTCCCACAAAAAGAACATATGCGCTAGCCTTAGAGATGGAGCTAAATAGACATCTAACGAAGTGGAATTTGTATCTCGACACACACACACGGGCAAACTATCGACTTCTTGAATGAAGGCGAAGTTTGGGTGATTTCGGACACGCGAATGCGTAGTTTGGATTGATAAAATGGCTGCGAGCACAATGACGTTACCTGGGGCAAAGAAGTCTGAGAAGGAAGAAAGGGAGAAGCGCACAATGACATGTAAGCTGAGATGAAGCCAATCAGAGCGCGCGGGATCTGTGACGTCAAACCCGGCACTATATAAACAAAAAATCCGGGCGCGACGCTGCAGTTCACCACTCCTCATCTCTGGCCGTGTTGCTAGGCTGCTGCAGCTCCATTGTTTGTGCAAGGTTCACCACTGTGAGGACAGAGGTTCACACTGCTTAACTGCGGAGCGAAATTTTTCTGCCCCGCAATTACGCCGTGTGGACTGGGGCGGGGCGGGAGCGGGGGAGATGATCGGCGGGCTCGGCACTTCGCCGGCCCCATAGACAATCATTACTATCCGCGTATCACGTCGCTGAAAAGACTGACATGTCAACAATATCGTCCCCGCACAAACAACGCTTCACGCCAGGGCCGGAGTAGGAGAGCTTCTTAATCCATAGTTCTCTAGAGGAACTGAGATTAATCGAGGCGCGTACTAACGGGCGTTATTCGGCTCCGAAATTGCGCACTTCGGCGCTGTAATTTACGGACGCCGAAAATGAGCCCAATTAAAGCCCGTGTGAACCATGGCTTATGATGATCGTAACAACAAAATGAAATTGACACTATTTATGCAGTCGATTTTTGGCGGGGTTGCATCTAGTGTCACAGCTTTTTCATACAAGACTGCTTCTGGTTAACGTACAATGTTTGATTTGCGGGAATTGGAATTGAAGTCCCGTTGCGTCCAAATCAGCTGGCATATACATTTTAATGCAATCTGCTCAGGTTTTGAGCACATTGAATACTCCAAGGTTAGCAATCAAAAAGCCCATGTTGCTAGTTTGTATCCAGTTTAACACACAACAACACAGCGTTTTTTTTTGCATATCCAAAATACCACTTTAAAATTTTTGCCAGCTCATATCTGTTTGCTCATTTAAATCCAACGGGTTAAATAACCGTTTTTTGCTGTTGTTTGTCAAAGTATAAAATACACTTGTTTTATCACAGCTACATAGACTCGGTAAATTATTTCTGACTTGAGCTCATTTCATATTATTGATCGGGGTAGGGGGGGGGGGGGGTGGGAGGAGATCCAGCTACTCTAAGTGTTTTTTCCTGCTGTTGTGGTCAGTAAAAGAATGGATGTTTTTTCAACGCCCAAAGAAGAAATTTTGGCCTTAGCATAATCATATCCGAAGGTTAAATTAAGCCTTGTTTGCGCTTTCCTATTAGTAAAAAATACACGAGTTTAAACGGCGACGATACAAGAAAATAATATCGCTAGCCCATTTTTGGAGCGCATTATATCCAAGGTTACCACAAGACTTGTTAAGTGGGTTCGATATAGGAGATCAAATACAGTTGTATTTATCATATACAGATATACTTCATAAACAGAGTCGTGTACATTATTTGAACAAAGCAAGTAATGTCAGACATGAGAGTTGCAAAGTGCTCTTACAATTCACATAGCGTGAAGTGGCAGTGGCCTCAAACATTCCTAGGAGCAGGATCCCAGTCGCAGCACAGTAAGGGGGACGGACCGCAGCAGGGTCTACTCGGTGAGGCCAGAACTGCCAGTGTCATCTAAGCGCCGTGATTGACCAAGCAACCTAAGGGTTCTTATTGGTTGACTAGGTCATCCCACTTCCTCCCAGATGACAATCTGACAACCGGTGGGAAAACGTAAAGCCCCAACCCTTAGTTGGCATGGCCCGGGAGCGGGTCAGCGGCCCTCACCTGTCCTCAACCCGCCTCTGTCCCATCCAGTGCCCTCAGCCAGAGATCTACTATGTGGTCTGGGCTCAGGACCACTATACAGCGAGGATGAAGAATTTGAGGAGGACAGTAAGCAGCAAACTTGGCAGCAAAGGGGAAATAGGGCCAAAAATCCCCTGCTTCTTCTAGGCGGCAAAGTTTTAGATGTGGAGAGTGGCATGGGAGGTCATGTTGTGAGGAGTCAGCCTCTGCATACCAAGACCGTTAAGGAGGACAGCAGTGTAGTCGACTGCACTTGGGAGCCAGGTGAAGCAAGCTCTTCATCATCGGGCGTCAGCTTGCACCTCAGGCAGCGGCGCAGCCAGCAAGTGGGTAGTGTGACCGTGAGTCAGCAGGGTAGCAGCAGTGCGAGGTCGGGAGCCAAGCAGCCACGGGGTAGAACACCCCGCTTCGCAGGTCCCAAAAAAGTAGCGGGCACAGGGGCTCAGGGGCAAACGGCGGTAGTAGTCACTCCCGTGCGGAGTGTTGGGGTAAAATCAGCTACTCTGCGGTGTGGCAGTTCTTTGCTAAGAAACCGGAGGAGCCGAATATGGGTATATGTAGAATCTGTGGGCAGAAAGTGAAGCGTGGCAGGGAGCTAAGTTAGCACCACGGCCGCGTCAACACATGCAGCGTCACCATCCGGTGGCCTGGGGAAAACGGTCTCAGATGTTGTGGTCCATCCGGGCACAAAAAGCAGCAGGCCAGTGGCATGCATGCCATTGCAGCCAGGTAAGGCTCCACCACCACGAAAGAAGGAAGCTGTTTCTCTTTGCCATCATCTCCCAGTCCAGATGCACCCTGCCACCCCAGTTAGATGATCCGCTGGACTACTGGGCAGCCAAACTGGATGTGTGGCCGCAACTTACCGAGTTTGCAGTGGAGAAGCTGTCCTGCCCGGCCAGTAGTGTGGCATCAGAGCGGGTGTTCAGTGCAGTGAGGGCCATCGTTACCCCAAGGAGAACCCGCTTGTCCATGGGAAATGTGGAACGACTGATCTTTGTCAAGATGGATCGGCCAGGATTTCCACACACCAATGCCTTAGGCGTCAGATTACATCAGCCATGACGCCTCACCCAAACTTTGAAAAAATTAGTCCGGGGTTCAAACTACCTGCCTCAGCCACTTTTCTGATGCCCCACCCGCCTGATTCCCAAACACATCTGCTGCCAGTGTCTCCAACAGCCTACCACCAGCTGTACCCGGGACTGGTATTGCCACCCACCTCCACACTCTGTCATTGTGCAACTTTATGACCTCATGCTGCTGTTGCTGGTGCTGTGACCTCCCCACTGTGTCATTGTGCCACTCTCTGACCTCATGCTGCTGCTGATGGTGTTGCTGCTGCGGGCACCTCCAAAAACCGGGTCATTGTGCCACTCTCTGACCTCATGCCGTTACTCCTGCCGTCACCTCCACTCTTTGTCATTGTGCCACTCTGTGGCCTACTCCTGTTGTTGACACCTCCAGAATGTCATTGTGCCACTCTCTGACCTCATGCTGCTACTGTGGCTGCTGCCATAACCTCCACACTGTCATTGTGCCACTGTCTGACCTCATGCTCTTGCTGCTGCCGTGACCTCCACACTCTCTCATTGTGCCACTCTGTGGCCTACTCCTGTTTTTGCCACCTCCAGAATGTCATTGTGCCACTCTGACCTCATGCTGCTGCTGTTGCTCCTGCGGTTACCTCCATACTCTGTCATTGTGCCTCTCTGTGGCCTTGTCCTGTTTTTGCTACATCCAGAATGTAATTGTGCCACTCTCTGACCTCATGCTGCTGCTGTTGCTCCTGCCGTTACCTCCAAACTCTCTCATTGTGCCACTCTGTGGCCTACTCCGTTTTGCCACCCCAGAATGTATGTGCCACTCTCGACCTCATGATGCTGCTTTTGCTCTGCCATTACCTCCAAACTCTGTCTTTGTGCCACTCTGTGGCCTACCCCTTTTTTGCCACCTCCAAATGTCATGTGCCACTCTTGACCTCAGTGCTGCTGTGGCTGCGCGTGACCTCCACACTCTGTCATTGTGCCACTGTCCCCCAAGCACCCCCAAGCACCGTGGCAGTATACAGTGGAGATGGAGGCAGGGAGTCCCTGAGAATCACTTGCGCACATGGCCTGCAGCATGCTGAATTGCCTGGCTAGTGACAGCCGAATAGTCACCATCCGGCACAGGGATGATTTCCCTGGTCTCCACCTTTTTGGGCCCCTCGTTTACGCGGCCCAAAATGAGAGCCTTTTTTCCAGCTGCTGAGAGGGAGGACAAACTCAAATACTATAGAGAAATCCTCTGTAGTCAGTTTGCTAACGTTCCAAAACCATTTTTGGCCAAGGCAATTCTACCTCCATCAGCTTCTTCATTGATCACTAAAAAAGTTCCAACGCAGTTTATTATGAAGTATAAACGTTGTAGTTTGAATCCAGTTTCTGCGTGACACCAATTTTGTTGAAATGCAGCGTATGGAATTGAAGGAGACCCTAAATACAGGGAATGTTTTAGCTGCTTATTGTGCATTCGGTGCCATTAGTGATGGAATTTCGTACCAAACTGGAATACTGAACTACAAGCAAATGCTGCAAAACTGGCTTTGGATGAGCTTCTTCAGTATGAAGAATGAGAATTGTATGTCCAAATTACAGACAGGAAAAACCCACTCCGCCTCCTCCTTGAGCCGCGTCTGTCATATCTGTGTACCGTACCTCTTGCCTCCGTCCCTTGACCACGAACCTTGCCGGCTTTCCTGACCTTACGCTTTGTCCCCGACTCCGAGTTTGCCTTACGATTTTGTATCTCGCTACACCTCGGCTGCCACTGCAAGCAAGTCACGTCAGGGGTAACGACCTGGTAGACTCCCGCCGCAGCAAGTCCATTCCGCTTTGCGGCGGGCTCTGGTGGAAGCCGGGACCTACTTAGATTCCACTCCCTGGCGTGGCTATTCCCCTTCCTGTGCTGCGATCTGTGGTGGCTTCGGAAACCTACTACTGTGTACTTTGACGCTATCGTAGGATCTTAGCACCCAGCTTGTTTTTTTTCCAGCTGGCGCTGCCATGACTTTATCAGACTGCATTCTTGCTTCAGTTTTTTGGTCAGTTTTGCCCCCGTTAGCGCACAGGGAATTTTAGAGTGAAGCGATTCTAAGAGCGGCGGCAGTCATGTGCGTGTCATACTTATACACAGCATTGTATGAAGACCAAACCAAGCTCCCTCTGCATATATAAGCATGGCACAACGTTCTACAGCACCCTACAGGCTCTGTGCAGCCTGGAAATAGCTGTTTTTAACGCGATTCGTCCCGAAGTAATTCGAACCGAAACAAATTTAGTCGGAAAATTCTGCGAAGTCGGCGAACCGAATTTTTGAGAAATTTGCCCATCCCTAGCTAGCATCCTTATTTTTTTTTGTACTGAAGTCAATGTGTGACAAATGCAAATGTAATGAAATCCGTTTAACTTATACGTTATTCTATTCAAATACAAAACGTTATTGACTAGATGAGACTTTTAACTAACAACGGATACAAACGTATGCAAACGTAGCCCTATGGTAACCAGATCCGCTTAAAAGAACACAGAAGTACACCCAAAAATGTATAAATTTTGACATTTTTTTTAGCCATGCGTTAAGGAAAAAACTGTATACCTATACTGTGTGGTAAAAACAGTGTGTGATTTCGCCCCTACTCTCTGTAAGGGTACATTCACCTGGCGTGTTGGATTCGTTTTGGATCCGAAAATGGCATACAAAAGCGCTGCATAAATAACATCCAAAACGTATCCAACATGCAGGTGCATGTTTGGCTGCATTTTGGCTGCAGCAGAAATGCACCCTATAGTTTTAAATAGGGCGTCTGTTGCGTCTTTCAGATCAAGACTTGACATGAATTCAATTCTTTAAATGGATCCCAAAGACGCATCTGAAAGACGCATGTAAACACACATCAGTGATCACTCGTCTGAACACCGATGCGTGTTTTACATCGAAAGCAATGTAACTCACACTGCACATTGTTGGATGCGTGTTTGGGTTAATTTAGGGTCCGACAGACAGATCCAAACACGCATCTAAAAACGGATCCAAAGTCGGATCCAACACGCCGTATGAACATACCCTAAGTTGGAACATTCCAGCTGGTGAGTTGACTTTCTGGATGAAGAAACATCTATTGAACTTGTGAGAACCTTGAAGGAAGCTACTATGGGTTCCATGGAGAAGGCTTAGACTGCTTTCATCACACTTGCACAGAGCTCCTCTTCTGCATAGAGACTACAAGGTTAGCAAAGAAGGGAGGATGAACCAGCCTGAAGATCATGCTACCAGTCTTTCATACAAGAAGAAAATGGGAGGCCTGCACATGCCAGATCTGTACAAACTTAGATAAAAGAATATTGTGGAATGAACCAGTAGACTTTGGCAGTAGCCATGGATTCAATGTTTTCTCTATTTACCATGTATCTAAACAGGTAAGCAATTGTACACAAGAGGACTTAGAACCCATTCACATCACATTTGGAGCTTCTGTTGCAGGTATTTATTAGTATACCTTGAAAAAGGTATCCCGATGTATACAGCGGAGGAACCACAGGAAACTGTAGGGCAAATATTGCATGTCTTGGACTACATTTGCTCTTCTTTCCATTTGTATATACTTTATCCGCTAAGCACAGAAGCATGATCTACCATGTTGGGAAAGACACTATGTAAGCTGTATAGTTTCTGTCACGGATGCCCCTGCGACCCTCGTCCCGGGTCGCAGGCGCATCCGTGCCCCGCTGCCCAGCGACACTACGACCCACATATCGGGTCGCAGGCACACTACTTCCCCCACCTGTTCCATGAGCTACTTACCCGACCACGCCCCTGCTGCAGCCTCTGTCCCGCGGCGTGCGCGGCCCCGCTCTCTACGGCGCGCGCGCCAGCAGTGTTAAGTTTAAAGGGCCAGCGCACCGGTAATTAGCTATTGCCGGTCGCTGCCCCTATTTAAGCCTGCCTCTTCCTAGAGACCTCGCCGGATCTTTAGTGCCATTTAGCCTATAGAGAAAGCGTTCCTAGCCTTGTTCTGATTTACCGTGTACCGTACCATTTGCTTCCGTTCCTCGACCACGAATCTTGCCGCCTGCCCTGACCTTCTGCCTGTCCACGACCACGAACCATAGCCGCCTGTCCTGACCTCCTGCCTGTCCCCGACTATGCGCCTGCCTGACGATTTTGTACCACCGCAAGCAAGTCACGTCAGGGGTAGCGACCTGGTAGACTCCCGCCGCAGCAAGTCCATCCTGCTTTGCGGCGGGCTCTGGTGAATACCGGGACCTACTTAGATTCCGCTCCCTGGCGTGGTTTACGCCATCGCTTGCGGCGGTCCAGAGGATCCACTATCTCCGACCATGACAGTAACATCCGGCCATGGATTCCGCTAAGGTGTCTTTACCGAGCATCTCCAACATCACCAACGTCGTGGTCAAGCAATCGAAACAGATCGCGCAGCAGCTCGATCAGCTCTCCACTATGATGCAGCAGCTCATCGCCACTCAGCAGCAGCAGTCGTCTGCGGTGGTCTCTCCCGTGGCTGTCGCTCCAGTCGGTCCTACAGTCCGGTTGTCCATGCTGACCAAGTTTGATGGGGACCCAAAGGCCTGCAGGGGCTTCATCACCCAGTGCTCCCTTCACGTGGAACTTATGGCTGGTCAGTTCCCATCGAAAAAGGTCCAAGGTGCCCTTTATGGTTAGTCTCCTCTCAGGAAAAGCCCTGGCCTCAGCAACTCCACTCTGGGACCGAGGCGATCCGTCACGGCTGATCTTGCGACATTTCTGCAGGAGTTCCGCAGTGTCTTCGAGGAGCCTTCCCGCGCTTCGTCAGCCAAAACCGCCTTATTGAACCTGCAGCAAGGGAACTCCTCCGTAGGTGACTTCGCCGTGCAATTCCACATATTAGCATCGGAGTTGGCTTGGAACGATGCAGCATTGTGTGCCACCTTTAAGAAGGGTCTCTCCAGCTAGATTAAGGATGCTCTCTCCACCCGGGATCCTCCGTCTACATTAAGCGAACTCATCCACCTGGCAAACAGGATTGATATCCGTTTCGCGGAGAGACGTGAGGAGCTCCGCCAAGAGCATGAACCAGTCCGAACACGTCGTCTAACTCGTCTTGCTCCGGTGTTTCTTCGACCTCTTCCATGGCCTTCCCAGCCAGCCGTGGAAGAGGCCATGCAAGTGGATAGAGCCCACCTGACTCCGCAGGAACTTAACAGACAACGTAAGGAGAACCTATGCCTCTACTACGGCAGCCCTGAACATCTCCTCAGGGGTTGCCTGCTCCGTCCGCAACATCCGGGAAAATGAGTGCACCTAGGTTTCATGGGAGATGCGTCCCTAGGTGAGAACAACCCCTCTCCTCGTTTCTACATACCCGTACTGGTTGGCACTGGGCCTGGCACCCACTTCCAAGCCTCAGCCTTCTTAGACTCTGTGTCGGCTGGAAATTTCTTGAACGCGGCTCTGGTG
Source organism: Phyllomedusa bahiana (assembly GCA_025379985.1). Classification (NCBI taxonomy): domain Eukaryota; kingdom Metazoa; phylum Chordata; class Amphibia; order Anura; family Hylidae; genus Phyllomedusa; species Phyllomedusa bahiana. Next base: position 4,118 of record JAODAL010004488.1, on the reverse strand, counting down.
TCTCAACATAATCTCCCCGTGGTTCCTCTGGAGAGACCTCTGGCCATCTCCTCTGTCAGTGGGGAGATTCTCAGCGATCCAGTCCGTTACCGTACTGAGCCTTTGTACCTTCAAGTGGGGGCACTTCATAAGGAGAGACTTTCATTTTACGTGTTACATCCTCCTGGGCCTTCCGTGGCTGCAACGCCATTCTCCAGTACTCAACTGGCAGACGGGCGAAGTCCTACGATGGGGATTAGAATGTCGGTCTCGCTGTTTGGTGGCACCTCGCCCGGTGCTTACCACTTCTCTTGTACCGTCTAAGCCTCTAGCGGGCCTTCCCACTCCGTATCAAGAGTATACTGACGTTTTCTCCGAGAAGCAAGCCGAGTCCTTGCCTCCTCATCGTCCCTACGACTGCCCTATTGACCTTCTGCCCGGAACATCTCCTCCACGGGGCAGGGTCTACCCTCTGTCTGTGCCTGAGACCTTGGCGATGTCCGCCTACATCAAGGAGAATCTCCAGAAGGGGTTTATTCGGAAGTCCTCCTCTCCGGCTGGTGCCGGATTCTTTTTCGTAACGAAGAAGGATGGATCCCTGCGTCCATGTATCGATTACCGTGGTCTCAACAAGATCACCATAAAGAATCGATACCCCTTGCCGTTGATTGCCGAGCTATTTGACCGGCTCCGTGGAGCCAAGATTTTCTCCAAACTGGACCTACGTGGAGCTTATAACCTGATTCGGATTCGTGAGGGAGACGAGTGGAAGAGGGCCTTCAATACTCGGAGGGGTACTTGAGTCCCTGGTCATCCTTTTTGGTCCTGCAATGCCCAGAAATTTCTGAGTTGTCAACAACATATTCCCACCTCCGTATTCTGTGTCTTGTCTTCTGGACGATATTCTAATTTTCCCCTCCCCCGACCCAAAAAACCCACGTCACCCATGAAACGTCACCCCCTTCAGCTTTTGAGGGCAAACCCGTAGTGTTGAGCGATTGCATTGGCTATCGAATGATCGATAGTCGAAAGGGGCCCGCTATCGATAAGGTTTTTCGATAGTGGCATCGATTAGCGCGATTACCTTTAAAATTTTTGGGAAAGCAAAACCCCTTCATTTTAAAACCCCCAAACAAGGCTGGAGAACAAAAAATTTAAAACATCCACAACATCAAATGGATACGTCCTAAAATTTAGGCAACACACTTGGGTTTTAAAAAAAGTCACAAAAAAAAAAGTCAAGCCATTTACTATCCCTGTCTTGACCACAACGACCCCAAAAACCCGCACACCCACAAAAATTTAAAAATGCCAGAAGCGTTTGATTTGAACCATCAGTTACTTGAACTGGGCTTTAATATCCCTTCCTGGAACGCAGCATGACCCCAAACCTGCATGACCCCCACATTTAAAAAAAGTGGCAAAAAAAGGGGTCCCTTTTAACCACCCTTTTTGTTTCATGGACATTTGACTATACCCTTCCGGGCCCACAGAGCCCAAAACCCGCAGACCCCCACATTTAAAAAATTTCCGGAAAAAGGATCTTTTAAAACCCCCATTTAGTTTCACTGGACATTGACTATCCCGTCCCGGGCCAAGCATACCCCAAACCTGCATGACCCCCCACATTTTTAAAAAATGACGGAAAAAGGAGTCTTTCAAAAACCCCCTTTTAGTTTCACTGGACATTGACTATACCTTCCGGGCCCAGCATGAGCCCCAAACCTCATGACCCCCCCCATTTAAAAAGTGCCGGGAAAAAGGATCTTTCAAACCCCATTTTTAGTTTAAATGGCAGACTTACCTGTCCTGGGGGCCACAGCATGAGCCCCAAACCCCATGACCCCCCCCCATTTAAAAAGTGACGGGAAAAAGGAGTCTTTCAACCACCATTTAGTTTCACTGGACATTGACTATACCCTTCCTGGCCACAGCATGAGCCCCAACCTGCATGACCCCCCCATTAAAAAACTGCCGGAAAAAGGGGTCTTTCAACCCCCTTTTAGTTTAACGGACTTGATAACCTGTCCGGGCCACAGCATGAGCCCCCAAAACCCGCAAAACCCCCCCATTTAAAAATGATGGAAAAAGGAGTCTTTCAACCACCCATTTTAGTTTTTGACATTGACTATCCCTGGGCCCCAGCATGAGCCCCAAACCTCAGACCCCCCCCATTTTAAAAATGCCGGAAAAAGGGTCTTTCAACCCCCAATTTTTTGTTGAACTGGACATTGACTATACCTTTCCTGGGCCAAAGCATGACCCCCAAAAGATGACCCCACATTTTTAAAAAATGAGGAAAAAGGAGTCTTTTCAACCACCATTTTAGTTTTACTGACTTTTACATACCTTCCTGGCCACAGCATGACCCCAAACCGCATGACCCCCACATTTAAAAAGGCCGGAAAAAAAGGGGCTTTCAACCACCTTTTAGTTTTTACTGGGCATGACATCCTGTCCCGGCCCAGCATGAGCCCCAAACCGATGACCCCCACATTTAAAAAGTGACGGGAAAAAAGGGGTCTTTCAACCACCATTTTAGTTTCCTGGACATTGACTAAACCTGTCCTGGGCCACAGCATGAGCCCCAAACCTCATACCCCCACATTTAAAAAAATGCCGGAAAAAGGGGTCTTTCAACCACCATTTTATTTCACGGGCATTGATATACCTTCCGGGGCCCCACAAGCCCCAAACCCATGACCCCCACATTTTTAAAAATGGGCGGAAAAAGGGTCTTTCAACCACCATTTTTGTTTTTACTGGACATTGACTATACCTGCCTGGGCCCCAGCATGACCCCAAACCGCGACCCCCCCCATTTAAAAGTGACGGAAAAAGGGGTCTTTCAACACCATTTTTGTTTCACTGGACATTGACTATACCGTCCCCGGGGGCCCCAGCAGAGCCCCAAACCTGCAGACCCCCCCATTTAAAAAGTGACGGGAAAAAAAAGTTTTCAACCACCCTTTTTGTTTCACTGGACATTTACTTACTGTCCTGGGCCAACATGACCCAGGGCCGGGGTTTTCAGTGGGGGCGGTAAAGCCCCAGGGGCTCCGTCATCTTTTAACACGCAGGGAAAAAGCCCTGATCGCAGCAACGAAAACTGCGTGCTGAAGAAGGTGCGAAGCGGAAGTGTGAAACCCCCGCCTTCCTCTGTACACGTAAATACCTGGGTGCGCTTGCCCCCCTCCGTATAGTGTGGACCCAAATTTAGCTTCACTTGGGGGTACTGGGGTTAACGCTCCTGTTACACCCAGGCCCTTTACTTGGCATTCTTTTTCTCATTTTACTCAACGGCTGGAGGAAAGTCTCGTATTTGTTTCTGTCTTGCTCCATCTCCCTGTTCTTGAATAACCTACTCTGGTCAAGTTTTCCTGTATCTCCCTTGTACAATTCAGAAATTTTTTTTACAGTATTTTGTACATGCCCGTTTTTTATACTTTAATTTGAAAACCCCCTTTTTAAAATGGGTGGAAACCCCCCTGTCTTTTTTTCCTTTTTTTCATTGTTTTAAAGGTTGTTTAATCAGGGATTTATAGCTATGTTAAAATCTTGCAAAAACATCATTTTGCAATATGTGTCCCTTAAAAGGGGCCTACCTATTCCTTTTCTGACAGCACCTTTACCCTTGAGCCACTCTTACAATTTTGCAGAACAAATGTCTGTTAGAAACAAATTTTTTAGAAAAGGACCCGTAGTAAAAGAGGCCGAATTTCTCAAAAAACGGTTCGGTCCTTGCCGTTTTTTCCCACAAAATTCGTTTCGGCCAATTATTCGGCACAATCACGTTAAAAAACGCTATTTTAGGCTGCCCAGAGCCGCAGGTCGTAGAACTTGGCCATGCTTTAAAAAGCAGGGGACTTGGTTTGGTCTTCTACAAAGTTGTGTTTTGTATACACGCACATGACTGCCGCCCCCTCTTAGAATCGTTCACTAAAAATTCCCGGGGCCCTTTAAAAAGGGGGAAAAACTGACCAAAAAACCAAGCGGGGAAAGGCCTGAAATATGCCCGCGAAAGCTGGAAAAAAAAAAAACTGAGAGCTAGGGGGCAACATTATATAGAGTGTGGGGGTGACGGCGGCAGCCCCAGCACATGAGGGCAGGCATGCACAAAGACACGGGGGCGGAAAAAA